>VXAB01003184.1:0-56370 GCA_013399175.1 Odontophorus gujanensis | reverse complement strand
CAACCTTAACTGAAACTGAAGCTTTGCTCTGCCTTCCTCCCCACCTCTCCCTTTGTAATTCAAAGAGGAGCTGGGTCTGAGCCCCTGCAGGACCCAGGATGAGCTCCTGGCACCTTAGGCAAGCAGTGATCTCTGGGTGTGATGGACATCCTACGCAAGCAGCTGTGATGTGGACATTAATAACAATACAGGGAGCACTCCACAGGCTGAGCTGCATTATGTAATGCCAGTTGTGCCTAGAAGAATGAGCTGCACTTGAAGTATACAGCCTTGGCTACGTGCTGCTCTTGGGAAGGGAGAAGCAGAGGTAGAGTTCTTACAGCATTCATCTCTTTATGCCTTCCATTGGAGTGAAACTGTGCTCTCACTTGGACCGGTGTCGATAGTGATGCTCCTGAATGAGGGGCAGTGACACAGGCAATGCCATGGATGTTTGCAACTGTACAGAGTAACTGCATGAGGCTGAGGCCAGGGGAAGGAGAATGAGACTGTGCTGGTGCCAGCAAAGATGCCAGGCTGTCCTCCGAGCCTGAATGGAGTGCTGCTGGGAAAGGAGAGTGCAGTGGTGGGAGCAGAGGTGCCCTCCCAGGACTCTCCAGCCCTTCTGCACCCCCACTGTGCATCAGCATTCATAGCAGCAGCTGAGTTTAAGTTGTTTAAGCTGTCACCTGCTGAACTCTGCAGAAGTTACAGCCCAAAACATTTACGGTTATCGGAGTCAGCAGAGTGTTGTGTGTAACCTGAGTCCTCGTAGGACCAGGTCAAAACCTGGTCAGTGCTCAGGCATCCCCGTGGCATCCCGTCCCCACGGCCCCGTGAGAGGGGATTGGATTTCAAACGCACTGTGTGTCGTCTTCAAAAGACATAATACAAATAAGTGGCACCCCAGGACCAGGCGTCTGCGTCAGGAAGGGAGGGAGCAGAGCTCATCTGATCAAAGATGCCCCAGCCACCTCGCCGAGGAACGTCCCTCAGGAAGGAGCCAGGAAAGACCAATTTTCACAGATCTCAGCACCAGGAAATAGGCATTTCATCACGAGTTGAGTCACGGAGAGGAGGGCTCGGCTGAGCTGCTGCTGCTAAGGCAGAGACAAATGTAATTTATTACCCCACGGCCTGCTGAGGCTCGGGGAACTCGGGAGGAACAAGCAGCATTAAGGAGCCCTGGCCCCCTAGGAGGCCTTTTGGAGAGTGACTAATCGAGATGGGGTGTTCTCATCCATCTGAGCACATTCCATCCTTCCACAGATTTGTGTCGTAAAGCAAACAGCACGTAGGTGCAGGGAGAAGGGGCAGCCATGCCCTCCCTGTTCTGACCTGAAAGTCCGGGCACCCATCTCTGCTCACAGCTCCTGAAGGTGCCTGCTGCCACTCAGCAAACTCACTTCATCTTTTCCTCTCTCCCCATCCACGGGAGCAGCGCAGCTCACTCAGATGCCATAAGGAAATAACACATTCCTGAGGGCATCTCCCCCTGGGCAGATCCCAAATCCTATTTGGGTTTAGCAGAGCAGCAGGGTGATGCTGAGAGATGGGTACACGACGTTGCAGGAGTGATTTCACATCTATGCACCTACCTAAAGGCTGACAGTCCCATACTGTCACTGCAGGAGGGGTCATGAACATCTCTGAAATGTGCTCAGAGCTTTCAGGTGTGAGTGGGGGCCCTCCACAGCAGTGCAAGGTATTGTGCTTCTCGTGCACGTGGTGATTAACTGATAGCACTCAGTGCTGAAGCCCACCACATCCCATATGTGCAAGCGCACGCGTGTGTGTAGCAAGGCCAGGCAAATGACTAATGCAAACCTGAAGAGAGACAGCAGAGCATATTGTAAAGATCAACCCTATTTCAGCTTATGTTCAAATCGGAAATGCCAGAGATTGTTTCATAGTCTTCTGCAATGTTCATTATAAAAGTCCCCAGATGGCAGATGGCTATTAGCTCACTGTGACCTATATAAATGTCAAACGTAAAGCTATTGCCCCAGTGAAAATCTCAAAATAAATAACAACAGGAGGGATGCTGTTCTGCTGCCACCAGGATTTATGGATTATGAATTCATGCTAATTCATCCCGAAGCCGGTGGAAGTGTGAATCCTGTCCTTTTGGAGGGATTCACTTAACACCTGCTTGCAGGCGAGTGCGTGTCCCACACTCCTGGTTCTGCACTGACATCCTCTGTGCTGCATCCCCCCATGGATGGAAGCAGCCCCCAGCAGAGCAGGGTCTGAGCACTGCTGGTCAACGTGGGAGCGTGGGCATCGCTCTGCAGACAGTGGAGGCTCTCCTTTGTTTGCCAAAATCATGCAGCTACAACTCAAACAAAGGGATTGTTTTTTTACCCTTATTGACCACAACCAGAAAAGGTGGATTTCTCCCCAGGTTCTCAGGAGGAGGCAGCTCGTAAGGTCCAACCTGCACTCAGTGGGGCTGTTTGTTTGGAGAGGGGTGGAGGAAGGAGCTCTGTTTGCTCCGTCCTTCTGTCACTTGTCCTCATCGACCACTGAAAGTTGAGCAGTGCACACCAGGACTCGCTGCAATTCCTGGAGCGAAACTTGCCCAGCCCTCCTTACTTCCATCAGAACAGTCCACGATGGAACAGATGCACTTTGTAGAAAGCCCAGAAAATTCATTGTTGTACCACCCCCTGCTCTCGTTTGCATCATCATCACCCATCTGCGGTAGCTGTGTCACCAGAGCTGCTCTGAAACAGGCAGGAGATGGCCCAGGTCATGTTGCAGCACACATCCAGTGGGTTGGGTGGACCCCTCAAACCCGATTGAGGTGTGGGGCTGTGGGGTGTGGGGCAGAGCCCCGTGTCAGTGCCCCAGCAGCTCACTGCAGCTCGGCTGGATGGCAGCAGCTCATGCAGCCCACAGTCCCTCAGTGTGCTTGGGGCCTGTCTCTGCAGGGAGCCACGAGGAGTAACTAATTGCAGGAGGTTGCAAACAGAAGCTCGGTGCTATTAAAGCCCCATGTGGTTGCTCCACTTCACAGTAACACGTCTGCAGCTTGCTGCAGTTTCATCTAACCACGGGGCTTTGATGTACGCTTATTAACTTCATACCTTGCCTCCATTTGTCTCAGCTTCTCTCGGTGTACCCTGTAGACGAGGCCTTTGAAAGGAAAAGAATGGCATTCATGAGCTTGAAGGAGTTTGTCCTAAATGGCCGTTTTAGGATGATGGGCTCAGTCACCACTCAGCGCGTTCCCTTATATTTGGTTCTAAGATGTTCGGATGATATCGAGGACACAGAGTGTTCAGCAATGAGAAAAACCAGAAGAAGATGGTGGGAAAAAAGAAGGGAACTGGGGAACTGGAATGCTGCTTTCCCCTCTGAGTGCTCACAGAGCAGGTAGTGGTTGTCAGAACGCCTTACGTTTCACCAGCACCAATGATGCTCTCATATACTGCTCAGCGAAGACACAAACGAGCTGATTTTAGAGATATTTCATCCACACACAAAAGGCACTTTGGTAAACAAAAATCCGAGTGAATATTTTATTACTGCTTTTGATAAAGATGTGAACGCAGAGTGATATCGTGCGGTGAATGAATCAGCTGATTAAAAAATTAAAAGGGGGGTAGGAATGTGGGTCGGTTTTATCGATGCAGGAACAACTTCAGTCACACTTTTCTCACAGACACGAGATCTCATTTTTGAACTGTTGCAATAATGAAACAGACCCAGGCAGCACAAACTCGCTTTCATTTCCTAACGTGCTGCTTTATATTGACTGAAAGCTCACAGCCCTCTGAAGCTGAGCGTCGCTGGGCACAGCGGTCAGCGTGCAGCACTAGGAATGGTCCCATCTGCACTGCTGCTCCATCCATTCCAGGGCTGGGAGTAGTGGTGCTTACTCAGAAATTCACTCCCCCCCCCTCCAGCACCACGTCCCACGTCATCCATCCCCGCTATGCCACAGCGTTACATCAACGGGCAACTGAAATTGCACTTGAAAATTCATTTCCCGCATAGGTTTGGCCAACAGCTGACAGGTGACAGATTGCTCCATGGGCTGTGCACGTATTGTTTCTGCCCTAACGGGAAATGGAGGTCTTTGAACAATGTCTTCTTGTTTTTCTTTACTTTTATTAAACCTGCAGTTCCACCGTGTCAAAAATTACAGCCACCAGACAGTGCCACGCAGAGACCCACGTGGTGGTGGTGGTGGTGGTGGTGGTGTGCCCACAGCTCCAGAACCAACAGCATTGTGCCCCATATATTAACTGGGCAGGAAGGGCTGATGAGCTCAGGGTCATCCCATGCATCTCCGTTGCTCCTGGGATGGAACCTGCATGTCTGTGCAGAGAGTTAAGTCCTGCAGAAGAGCACAAAGAGATTTAGCTCCATCCTTTTCTTTCATGTGGAATAAAACAGGAGAAATAACAGCGTGAGAATGGATCAAGCTCCTTATACTGTGCTCCAGGAGCTCTGATCCTGGGGGTTTGCTCGCTGCCCCACGCTTTGTGCTGGGGCTCAGGAGATGGCCCCGTGGATGTGGCAATGATGGGAGCAGTGACAGAGTGAGGGCTGTTGCTGTGCCAGGCCTGCAGAGAGAACAGACAGCTTGGCTGAGAGCAGATCTTTCTCAGAGGCCCAGCTCCAGCTGCCCATGGAAGCCAAGGAAATCTGTGTGAGATGTCGGTATTTGAGGAATTGCCATTGCAGAGGTGAGGGTGCCTGGTGAACACCAGCATCCCTTGTTCTGCTGCAGCACAGCAGGGGGAGAGTTAACGTGACCTAGAAGCAGAAACGAAGGCTTTCCTTTTTCATTCTTTGGCATGCGTGTTTCTTGCTTCTCTGAGTATTTGCATGACCATAAATTCAGAGCTCTGGAGGATATTTTCAGCCAAAGACTACATGTGCAGGATACCATAATGTAAACTGCATATGTTGTGAGAAGTTGTTAAATGGAACCAGCAGATGATAATGTGCCCAGCATTGCTGCTAACATCACTCGATTTCCTCCCACCATAGGTAAAGCAAGACCTCTTCCCAATCAATTCTAACTCCCTGACAGGCCCATAAATTAACATGAGGAAGAGAATGTTTTTGGCTACCAGACCTCCACTGGAGACCCGGGAGCTGGCCCCTGCTCCAAGAGCAGCTCTTTCACTCAGGAGATGCAGGCACGCCGCGGCACGGACAGCCTTCATCTGCCATTTCCCATCTCTGCTCTCTGCCTTGCAGGCAACGACACGTGTTGGAAACACTCTGGCACAACCCAAGACATCTGCCACCTTCCCAGCCTCTTTCCCACTCCTTTTCCAGCATGAGTGGCTGATCCCCTTTCCGTGTGGGTTTAGGGGTAATGGGAGCTGCAGCGTTTCCTCCTGGCTTGAGGACGTGCAGCTGTTGAAGCCACACAGTGAATGCAGCAAAGCTCTGTCAGCTCCACCAAGAATCAGGGTCGGAGTGCACAGAAAACTGACGTCCTCCCTGGCAAAACATCTGCAAGCCCTGCGGGATTGCTTTTGTTGTTGTCTGGAAGTCTGGAACTGTGGATCAGGCAGACAAAGATCTCCAGAAAGAGATCCTTCCCCCAGTGGTGGTCAGACCTTCAATGGGGTCTAGGAGAGGTGCAGTCAGAGCCCACCCCTTCTGCTCACACAGATGCATTGCCTTCACCTGCACTCTGTAGCTGACTCAGGGCTCACCTCGGGTGATCCATCAGTGGTTCAGGCCGTGATTCATCAGTTCCCATACACTTGCCAAACTGAATTTTTTTCCCTGAAAGATTCCAGGGTATTGCAAGCACCTTGGGCAGCACAGGCTGAGGGGGGAAGCTCTGCTTGAGGAGTCTGAGATGTCACGAACTGCTGCTGAGCAAAGGCAGAGCCCTCAGCTCGAGCTGAGCAAAGTAACACAGCCACAGTATCTGACTACCCGCACGGTTCCAGTGTGCACTGTTTGCCTTAATGTTTCACTTTTGGCTTTAAAACTTCACCTTCTTACCATTTTTGCTGTCATTTGTCACAAAGGCTTCTGAATTCCTCTTTAATTGGGTCAAACATTGTCTGGGGAGCTGAAGGAACTTCCACCCCCAATTACTGCAGGACAACTGCATCACATCACTGCTGCTGGGGATGCACTCACACATGAGGAGAGTATAGTCAAAGTGATAAATCAGAAGCTGATCTTACATTTGAGGCGTGGAAAGCAGCTCATGCAATACCTGTCTGCAGCACAAGGGTGCTCAGATCACACAGACCAGTCCTGCACATGCTGAAAAAGAATTACCAGCTAGAAAGCCCTTCAGGGATTTAATTCCCTGCCTTGTTCTTATGGACATGGGTTGGGTGTGACAGCTATGAGAAGGGTAAGATGTTGCTCAGGGAGATCCATTTGGGGTTGGATGGCAGCAGCACAGCTGCAGAGGCATTTTTGGGAGTGTGCTCTTCTCCGTGTTGTTTTCTGGGTCTGAATGTGGTTCCTTCCAGGAGAACTTTGCAGCCTTTGAGGACAGAAAAGGAGTTACTGATCTGCAGAGTAAAAAAAAAACCAAAAAACTAAAGCAAAACCAAACCAAACTGACAAGAAAAGCATTGTTGTGCCCATGCTCTGCAATACAGTATCACCTTTTGCAGGGAAGTAGAAAAATGGCAATTGTTTTAAGGAAGGGATGGATGAAGAAGATTTTTCTGCTACGTCCTGCAGATTTCCCATTAATGGTTGGTGTTGAGCAGCCCGACAGTCCACAGGCATGCTCTACCCCTCTGAAACCAAAACTGTGACCTGGTAAATCCTGAGAGGAAGAGTTCTTACATGTGCAGCCTGCGTTCCACACTGCCCTTATCCTGGAGAAGTCAGTTTTGGGGACAGTGGTCACCAGGGCTGTGGTGGGAAGCCCTCCTCTTCCTCCTTCCCCTGGAGGAGGCCCTTTTCATTCCCCTCTGCCAGGTCTCTGTGATTGAAATTTGAAAGCATGTAGCTGTTAATCTGGGAGTGATTAAAGAGCCTCATTTCTTGGAAGAGTCAGTACTCATCATCTGCCGCGCTGAATGAGCCTCTAACATCCCCTGATCCCATTATATTGTGATTAATTGTGCCAGTTTAAGTCAATAATTCATTTGTTAAAAATAGGCCTGCAAAGTATCATTTGTCTCTGGGGAGATATCAGAATAAAAAAAAAAAATCATTTGATACTTCTCATTAAATTAGTGTTGGGAGTTCTATTGAAGGGTTCTGTTCATGAAACATTTATTGCAGGCTTATTTGATAAGAAGTTGTATTTGTCTAAAATTATGTCTGCTAACAGATGTAGCGGCCTGCACTTCTCCATTGTTAATGAAATTATACAGAGCCTAAATAAGTGCGTGACTGGGAGAGTCGTCTGTGGTGACAATAAGGGGGATTTCTGAACATGTGTTTCACGAAACAGGCAGAAATAATGTCCTCATCTTTCACTGCAAAGTGGGGTCCTCTTCTCCCCGCTCCCCCTTCAGCATGACAGCGCCATAATGGGAGGTTATGTGCCTGCAATGAAAGATGGATGTGCCCCAAAGTCTCATATGTGTAAATGGTTATAAATGTTGCATTCATATTCATTGAGCCATTAAAAATGTTTCAGCTGTAAACGGTTCTAAAAGGAATATATAGGGAATAGTAGCTAGTCTGCTAATGATAATGGCCATAACTGACAGAGACACATGCTTAATATCTTCATCCCTCCAGTCAGCCACGCTCTGTGCCACGTTGTGCTCCCGGAGGTGTGCAGAAGGATGCTCAGGTTTTGGGAGCACACCGGTGCAGCTCAGAGCATCCGTGCTGGGGTCCGTGTGGGGTCAGGGGCTGAAGTCATCACCTCTCTCTGTCTGAGGGGGCTGTCCAGTGGCCTGTATGGCCGACGCCAAACGTGGTTGTGGTCTCTCTGCACTATCCAGCGTGGTCTTGTGGGGCTCTCCATGCCCGGTAGGTCCGAGCAGGGAGCACTGTAGGAAGTGAGGAAGCGTTGCACCGGTGAAGGAAATGCACACGTTGGACTGAAGCGAGGTTTGGAAACCCAAAGGATTCCAACGTTAAGGTTTGTTCCGAAGTATAATATACCAAAAATAACCCCAACCCCTACAAACCTCAAGGCTCTCTGCAAAACTGGGCTCTGCACTTCTCGCGTGCGTCTTTGAGGCATTTTATAGCTCTGGCATCAGGTTACCTGGTGATCTGCCCATCAGCCGTGCCACACACTGTACAATCCTTCCATTGTCTGAAAGCCTTCTGGTTTGACAGCACATTCTATTAACGTGATGTGCTTGGCCAAAAATGTGTCACCGCTGCGGAGGGGTGAGCGAAAAGCGCCTTTGAAGTCTGAGTGACAAGTTTCATATGTCTGCATGGGGCAGAGGGAACGTGAGCTGGAGCAGTGGTCCCCGGGGAGGACGGGGAACGGGGATGTGGACGGTGCAGCAGCAGTGGGTATGGGCTCTGCTATGGGGTTCTTAGCAGGGGGATATCCGTGCAGCCCTATTTCTAGTAAGACATGGTGCCCACAGAGGAGTGGGATGGATCCTGTTTCTAGCCAGCAGTGCTCGGCCCTGTGAAGTCAATGAAGATCAGTGGAGGACAGCTCACGTTTGGTGAAGTCTGTATATAAACAGTGCAGGTTGTGTGTGCCCCACTGACACCCCACAGAAGGTGGGGATGTGCTGTCATTTTCTCACACTTTGGCAGGGTTTTGCGTTGCTCCTCATGTCAATAAAAATCTGATTTGAATGGAACTGAATTGACAGACATTTATTGACTTGAGCAGGAGATGGATCCAGTCAATAAGCTCTCATGCCTCGCAGCATGAGGCAGTCACTAACTCAGGGTGGGCTAGAAGGAAATATCCCCGATGTGTTGATTATTCCATAAAATTGTCCACTAGGAGGATTTATGGACATTTGGTTGCTCACAAATACAATGCACAGCGCTGTAGGGACCATTAACCTGTTCTAATCCAACAGCTCCAGGGTTCTGCAGCTCTGAGTCTCTCTGCAGAGAGTGTGCTAGAAAGATTGAGCACTGTAGTGGTTAAAGCATGGAAAGAAGAGTTTTACTGCTGAATCTTAATCCCGAGAGTAGAGGCTGAGATGTGCCCTTCTCCAGCTAGCTTCACCAGCAGCACTCCTACAGTGCTCCTCGTGGCTTTGGTTCAGGATGCAGGTGATCTTTGAGGTCCCTCCCAGCCCAAACCATTCAGGCACGATGTGACTGATGTGGGGGGGTAACCTCTGCCGGGGTGGGGCAGCTCTTGGGCTGTCCCTGTGCTGCTGTGCGGTCCCTTTAAGCCGTCCCTGTCCCTCCGTTCCCAGCGCCGTGAGGCTGCCTGTCAGCAGGGAGCAGAAAACAGATTGTGACACAGGGCAGTGATTTTTTTAACAATCCTATTATGAAAGACAGAGTGCTCCCATTTCCTTTGCAGCTTTTATCAAGACTTAAATTGCTGCCAAGGGAGAAAAGAAAAAAAAAAAAACACCAAAAACAACCAACCAAAACTTTGCCGCTTTTATTTTATTTTTAATTTTTTTAAGGAAAGGTTCTGCTTAGTTACTAAATTCCTCCCTAAGTCTCCTCCAAGCAGAGATCCAACAGTATCCCTATTAAATTATATAGAGCGAGTCCAGTCCTTGGCTGTCAGCGGGACCCATCAGTCCTAATTTATCGCCCCAGGAAACACAGTACAATTATGGTAATAAATAATAATAGGATTCAGTACATGACAACATGAATGATGGAGCCTCTCAGAACTCATTTACATTGCTTTGTGTTGCAATCACCCTGCTTCTAATGTAATGCCAAGCAAATGAGCCTTTTTGAATATTGTGCAATCTATCGCAAGTCAACTGGCACAAAACTCACTCAATAAATCATGTTCAAACACATGCCTCTAATGACAGGTAAATCAACAATGAAGTAATTGCATTTAATGTATTGAAATACCGGACAAAAACAGTGACCTCGAAGTGACTTTTTGTAGTAGGTTTGATATAGTTGCAACAGCAAATGGGTCTCTCCGTTTATCGGGCCCTCCTTGCTCACACGCACACGTGAGAAGTGGTGATGCTGTTCTGATGGATTTACAGCCTTCCTCCTCCCAGTGCAGCACCGGGTTCACTGCTGGTCCTCACTGAGCATCGAAGTGCTTAGCACCAGTGGGGGCTCCATCAGAGCACCGCAATGGGGTTCAGCTCTGTCGCTTCCAATTGACTTTGTTCCGAGTTTCCCCGATCCCCACCTTTCATTTCTTGCAATAGGAGAGGAAAAAGAAGGGTCGGGCTGCAGAGCAGAGGCTTCAGTAGCACCTCCTGTCAGCCCTCCTGTGCTTTCTTACGGGTTATTTTGGGGTGGCTGCAAAACGGGGCGATACGCACCTCCAGGTTCTGCTTACACCAGAAGCTTCTCTTTTGGTGGCACTTCCAGCATCAGAGTTATATGTCTGATTGCTTGTGGGATGTTTCCAGGCAGAACACAGCCCCAATTCCCCAATACCTTTGCAGAATTTACCTTTGGGCCCATCTCCCTGGCCCCGGTGGCTCTGGGCACAGAGGGGAGCTGAGCCAGCAGCACAGAAAGGATTGCTCTGAGCAAAGTGGATCTTCTGTGGATGCCCCATAGAAAAAAGGTATCGTGGCAAAGGAGCATTTTAGGATTCTATTTGAGGGCTAATGAAGAAATGACTTGACAGCTTTTGGCTCCGACTTTCTTCCCTTACCCTTCTCTTGCAAGGGAATTTGTCAAGAGTCAAAGGTCTCCTTGGATTCTTCAGGCAGTGGAAAGGCTTTACATATCCCCAGGCTTGACTGTCTCTGCTGATAGCTCCCATATGATATGAGCTGATTAGCAAAACGTCGAGAGTCAGGACAAAAGGACTATTAGCTAAGAAAAAAAAAAAAAAAAGAAAGGAACAAGAATTCCTCCAATCTTAGAAAATTGTTACCAGTTGTATTTACCATCCCATTTGTTCCTCTGCAGCAGGAATGTGGGGATGCCATAGCCCCGTTTTCTTCGACACAACTCCCTCCAGAACTTGGCTTACAAATCCTTCCAGTGTTGACCTTGTGGTGTTTCTGCTTTTGTTTGTTGCTGTCGGTTCTGGTGTTTATTTTGGGTTGGTGGTTCTCCCGACGGTTTTGTGCCGCCCCAGAAGCACGGCAGGTATTTGGCATCACAGCTCTCTGCAGCCATGGATCACTGTCGTGAGATGCAAACAAAGCATGGCCCAGTTGTCTGCTTCTCATTCTGGTTGGGGGTCCCATGCCCGGGAACATGAGCACGATGGTGTGTGCATGAGCGTGGCCGTGCATTACCCAGCTGTGTGTATATGTGTTATATGGCCTTGCATTGCAGAGCTGTGCATTACACAGTGATGCACTGCACGGCTGTGCATGATACAGCCATACTGCAGGGCTGTGCTTCACACATGGTGCATTACACGGCTGTGCACGCGTGCATGCAGCAGCCATATATCGGCATGCAGGTCCTGCAGGGTTTGCTTGCACAGATTCTTTCCCCACTCCCCCTCCTGCTGTCTTCCCTGAGCCCCCTGGTGTGAATTAATGTCAGCAGTTTGGCGGCAGGAAATAGACTCACTCCCCTTGTCATTTTATTACGCAGCTCCCAAGAGCCAATAATCAGGCTCTGGCTGTGAAAAGGCCCCGGCTTAGGCAGCTTGATTAATGACTGGGGGTCACCGCGCTCCACCTTTCCCACTGGATCTCTGAGGCACACATACAGCCCAGCTGGAAGTGAACAAGAGTCTGAAAGTGAGGAATAAAGAGGCTGAACAATCAGGAACCGAAAACAGCCGCAGCCAAGACAAAAGGGAGGAAATGCTGCTTTCGCAGGAGTCCTTCATCCCAGAGCTGTGTTGGTTTTTTTTTATTTTCCCTGTGGTGAATTCAGTGGAGCTGCATTAAGTGGGGATGGGGATGGGTGCAGCCCGCGGGGGTTTGGGAACATTTTTATTTTGGCACAGGTTTGGGGAAAAGTGAATGCTCCTTTTCCTTCTCTGTCCCTCCACCATCCGTTCTGCCCATGCCCTCCTGCTACTGAGAACAAGCTTAGAGAACACCAGGAAATGGGGAGAACTAAAACAGGAGAGGAAACTTGAATGGGAGTGAGCGCTGCAAGCACTGTCACATCTGCAGGCTCCGAGGACCACCCTACAGCCCTCCCTGGCTCCAGGGGGGAGAGCAGTGCAGAGGGCCCATGTTTGTACACCATTCCTCAGGAGCAGGAGAAATTCCTCCTGGTGGAGTCATCGGTCTCCATGCTCTGCCGTGAGCCACATTAACCTCCAAGCTCCTCACTTCCCTCGGTCAGCACTTGGTTACACATTACCTCCTGACCTTACAGATGCACCATCCACTCACCGTGACTTCATGAGGTTCTGTAGGTTCAAACGCAGCGTGCTTGGAGCAGAACACTTTCCATTGAGGTGGAACTTGATCCGTCCCAACTTTTGTTTGCTCTGATGGCAGCGAGCAGCTCGGCTCGCAGCGATGCTGCCATCGTGCTGCGTTCAAGACTTTGCAAGAGATGAAACGTTGCTGTTGCCCTACTTTGCAGAACGAGGAGCGATAGTGGAAGTGGGGGAAATCGGTCCAATAACACTCAAGAAACTGGCAATCAGGGAGGCATGTCAGTCACTTGTGAGAACAGAGGGAGATTTTGGATTTAATTCACCTCCAATTTCAGTTGATTCTGCACAAGTGAGTCGTGCTTTTCAATTCACTGCAGACAAGAAAAACGCTGATTTGCTGGCTGAGTCAGCTTGAGGAATCTCATTTGGGGACGGCGAGTTTTGTTTTGTTGTTAAAATAAACAGTGCAAATGGCTTCATCAGAAGAAAAGGTGAAACGCTGCCCTTGACTGAACTCCTGGTCTTCAGGGAGGCAGAGAAAATTTGTGTATGCCATTTCCCACTGTGCCATGCAAAACAAGCTGGCTTTGAGATGGAATGGGAGAGGAAAGAAAACGAACTGGGGTAGTTATAGAGCTTCCTGGGTCTTCTGGCTGCTGACAGCAAATCCTCTTCCATGAGATCCCCGTGCTGTACTCCCTCTGCCCCCTCAGTGCCTTTCCAGTGCCACTGCTTGGGAGGAACTTGAACCACGTGCTGAGCAGTCAGACTGAGCTCACCAGTAGGAAAGACATCTTGGTAGTCACTCCATTCTCCTTTGCTCGCTTTCATCTCATTGCTCGTTAGCTTGAATGCATTGGCTCATTCCCCCACACTGATGTGGCCCTCCCAGCACCTCCCAGTTTCCCAGTTCCATGCCAGCCACCAGTCCCATCTCTCCCCATTTCTCCAGTTACATTGGTGTCACCCTGCTGGATTCAGGGACCCCGATGTGCAAAGCAGGGAGGTGGGGCTCAGAACTCCATGGGGCTTCAAACAACTCTGCTCAAGATCCAGCAAACTCAATACCCGAGGAAATTAGGTTGCTAGGATCCCGAGACTGTTTATTATGCTCTCAACTTTAATTAGCTGTAAGTAACATCATGTCAGTGTTCTGCCACAAATGTTAAAGCTGTCAAGGCAATTTTACTGAGTCTGGCAGCTTAAATCAGAAACAAGAAAGTCAACATGTCAATAATGGATCTAGACATGATGGATATATTAAAGGGGAAACCTAAAAGTTCTGGACTTCATTATACTGACTTCAGCTCAGAAAATGCATGCCTGAGAAATCTGCACCTCATTGGAAAAGCCCCTTGGAGGTATTGTTCTCAATTATGGGGCACTTCTCCTCACCTTCCCGCAGTTGGTTTTTGCAGCGTATGCCTTACAAAACGAATTAAGGAAAAGAGCAGGGGGTGGAAATGACCCATTCAGGTTCAATTTCTACCGATCTTTCTGCAGAGGTGAAGAGGGTACGGTGAATCTGTTGCTCCCTTTTAAAAAAGGACTTAAAAAAATCCCAAAGCGAATGCGGTCGAGCTTAACAGTGGGCAGTTTTTCATTGCAGCTGAAACACGAGGGAGGGTTTCTTTGCTGGGAGCTGGGAGCTGGAGCTTGGTGCAACACCTGAGGTTAGCAGCATGCCCCCAGGGAGGGGTCTGGCTCCTACCTTCACTGAAATCCTAGGCTTTTCTGAAGCGTTCCCGTTCCCATCCACTGCATTTGGTTTGGGATGGGGTCACTGTCACCCTTCCCCTGCTGGCCGCTTCCTGCAGCCCTACAGATGCTGCTCACACTCTGCAGCTGCCTTTCCCGAAGCTCAGCAGCGTGCTGAGGCCATCACGGAATGACAAATTTGGCCCCTGTGCTCAGCTTGCTTTCCCTTCCATGTTTGGCTCTCCCAGATGTTGTTGGTCATTTCCGGGTTGTAATTAATAACAATAAATCAAGTGAGTCCATCAGGGCTGGCTGCTTCCTGCCACCACTTGGCTTAGAGGGTGGTGTTTTTTTATTCCAGATTTTCCAACTGTTGGTCAAGGGAAGCTGTCAGATGGGGGCTGTTGGTTAATAATAAACCCCACCACATTTCCTCCCTGGGAAAGTAACATCTCCACATCTGCTTTTGGGTGGAAACATCTGTTCCGTCCAAGCCCTGTCTGTCTTGAGAGGAGACAGGCATGCTGGGAAAGCGTTCCAGCTGGGTGAGATTTTTGTTTCTTCTTTTTTTTTTTCCCCTTGCCCAGAAATCTTTCTGACATTGCAATGCTCCGACAGCCAGCAGTACCCAAACGTTTGCCAGGCGGTTGTCTCTTGCACAGAGCAGTACCAGCAACCCAGGGACGTCGTGAAAGATGCAATGTGATGGAGGGAAAGAAAAATTAAAGTTCTCTCTTAAGGATGCAAATATAGAAGAGAGGAGCTGGCCACAGTGCAGACACACAGGAGCATGGCAGTTGGGGCCCCTCACAAATAGGAGTCTTGTCCTATAAACAGGTGTCAGTCAGCACAGCAGTGAAGTTAGGTATACACTACAGCACATGTAGTGGTGTTTGGCTCTGAGGCATCTCACCAACGAGCAGAAATCCTTCTGTGGGCTTTGGTTCCTCCAGGAAAAGGTCCACACCTTGTGTTGCATCGGTGCTGTGTCAGCTGGAATGACATCTCCAGCAGAGCTGAATCTTGGGGTGTTGTGCCAGAGCCCACAAGCAACATTTGACAGCACTATTGCTTCAGGTGCATCTCCAATCTTGACCTTCTTGGCCCAGAAACAGGGGGGTTGAGCAAAGAGAGCTACCAGCTCGCTGCCATGGCCAGAAGGCCCTATTTTGCTGGTTCACTCCACAACCACTTCTGATTCCAAGCTCCACTTTCACCACTCATCTTATGAACATCACCTCCACGTGCTGCTGTCCCATCTGAGAGGCTCCCAGCTCACTGTGAGCCACGAGGACTGCGCTCTGCTGCCAAGCACTCTGCCCAGACCCAGCATCCCTCCCTTCCTGTGCTGTCAGCAGCAGGCACTGCCCATCCTCCCACCCAAGACTGCAATGGAGAACCTCTGGCAAGCCAAGCTGCTGTCCCCAGCTGCCACCCACTGCCCTCTCCCCGCTTGGAGTGGTGAAAGCGAGCGGCCACTGCCAGCGAGGCTGAGGCTCTCCTTCCTCGCCCCGTGGGTGCTTTCTGTGTTGCACTGAACATTTGTTCCTTGTCGCTTGAGGGGAAGAGCACAGTGTGTATCAAAGCCAACAATGCTCCAGCAATGAAAATGTGAGGAGAGATGCTAAACAGCTCAGGGAAGGGATTGCAAGCCTCTGAGTGATGAAGTGGAGAACCGCAGCAGTGTGGCTACAGAGGACCTGGGCCAATTATTTGTTTTCCTGCGGTCTCTGTTGCTGCTAACATGGGCAGCTGTGGACACGTCCATGCCCCTGGCATAGCCCTGTGCTCCCAGCCCTGAGCGTACAGCAGCTCTGCATGTGTTGGGAGAGATGTCACTGGGAGCTCCATGCCCCGAGGCCCAGTGAGAAGTGTGAGGAGTCGGCAGGAGCCCTGCCAGGCGATTGCCCGACTTTGGATTTTCTTTCATCACATATATTTTTTTTTTTTCCCCTCCTTGGATTGCAAAGGATTCCGGGTGGCAGAGACTGTGCAAAGAAGGGAGGTGTGGATCAGGCAGATCGTGTGCATCGTCGCTGGGGTGGCCCAGCTCACACTGCATGCAGAGCAGAGCTGCTGGCATGCACACAATTAGCTGGGGTTGGACGTAATGGGAGGCAGAGCAGGGAGCTGTGCAGCACCAGCAGAGCGAGCAGTTGCCCAGGGCGGCAACACAGCAACCACTGCCTCTCTGTAGACATTCTCCAGTTGGTACAGTGCTTCGTTTGAGCTGGGAGCTGTGCTGCTGTTGGGATATGGGATGAAGAAGTAACCAGCACAGGGAATGCAATCTATTTCCCAGAGTGGAAGGGAGGGATGAGCAGCGCTTAGAGGAATTAACTCTGAGGGTGGGAGGGAAAGCATCCTCAGCGCATCCCTGCCAGGCGTGCCTTGATAACACAGCACATAACCCTCCCACCTCTTCCTCTGGGAGTCCCAAGGTGCCTCCCAACCTCAGCAGATGAAACGTTGCTGCAGTGCCATAATCACCTCCAACGCAAACCTGGGGAAACTGAGGTGTTTTGAGGCACTCTGTGCTCCAGAGACACTGCTGAAGGAGCAGAGCTGGAACATTTTGCTCCCTGCTTCTCCCCCTCCATCCCCAGCCCCTGTTCCCCTGTGCTATCCCTGCCCTGTATGGTGAATTCCCACGGCAGAGGAGGATCCTTGTGCAGCATCCTGCTGCCTCCTGCTCGTGGAGCAGGACAGGGCCCGCCCGCTCCCCTGCTCTCCAGCCATGTGTTGTACCCCATGAGCTGGCTTGTGGCATTTATTAGCGGAGCAGAAAAGTGCTTGCCTCATCACCGAGAGCAGCTGGAGACAGAAAGGTTTTCAAAGGCATGTGACTGACCTCTACCTCGGCTGCTGGGGGCCGCGGATTGCCGACTCAGTGGAATTTTTTCTTCTTTCCTCCGTCTCTCTCTCCCTCTCCCGTTCCTTTCTGCAGTGTCCTGACCTTGCGAGGCCGTGGTCTCCCCCCGATCCATCTCCCAGCGCTCAGTCTCTCCTGTGAACTCATGCTGGGAGATTAATTGCCACTATCGCCCCTAATCCATCACACTTCCCAAAGATTGTTTTGACATCTAGTTAATTTTTGGCTGATGATTTATCAAATTCTTATTACCGTGCTCTGAAGGGGCTCATTTATTGTGTTGATTCATGGTAATGATAAAGGGGAACCTTTTTGAATTTTAACTACATTCCCTCATGTTCTTCCCAGCACAGCTGAAGAGGAAAAAGGGAAAAAAAATATATAGCTGGGGACTCTTAATTTCGAGACTAAAAAGGGGAGGGGTAAAAAAAAAAACAAAAAAACCCTATCCTCCATTTTTTGTTTGAGAGCCAGAAGTCCTAAAAGAGGTTAATATATATTAAGACATATTTTTAGAGTTCTGGTCTGGACTATGTTTCAAGAGCATCCCCCCAAGGCTCTTTAAAACATTTATTGCCCTGTAATATTACCTAAATGTCTACTACCATTTTATTCAAATAGAAGTTAATGCTAAATGATGTCAGTCATGTACCAGTGGAAATGTAAAACATGTCTCTCTGCCAGTCCATATGGCAATTCCAGCTTTTAAAAGTACACAGAGAATTTTCTGCAGCCCTCTATGTCATTCCCCCATCTTTGTTCCCACCTATTTTTAATTTGCTGCGCAGTTTTTAATAAGCCCAGATGGTAAAGGAAACACAGTAAATGTCCACTCTCTGCTTCTCTCCAGTCAGCTCAGGGAGTCAGAGCCCTTAGAGGAGGGGAAGGAATGTGGAAGGGGTTTTCTGGCTCCGTGGATGGGTTTGGGGTCGCAAAGCTGCTGTGGGGTGCACGTGGAGCAGGGTTGGGGTCACAGAGGTTAAGAGAATGGGAGGGGTGCTCCTGTGCTCAGGGCACAGCCCCAGGAGCCTGGGGGGGAGCTCCTGGCTCTGCTCTGATCCCTCCCTTGTGACACCAAGCAGCCATGTGTGCTCTGCATCCCATACGTGTGAGCAGGGAGGATAACCTGGTCCTTTTCTCCACCCGTCTGCACCATGAGCTTTGCACAGCAGTTGGGGCAGAGGATGCACTCAGCACAAGGCTGCCCAGCCCTGGGATGAGTTGGCTGGGAGTTCCTGGGGGGTGTGTTTCATCAGGAGGGGCAACATCCTCACCAGCTTCTGTCGAAGGGTGGTGGTGTTAGGTGGGAAAAATAGGACAAAATACCTGGAAAACATCTGGTTTTCTGTTTTCCTTAAAGAAAGCCTCAGAAGTTTTAAAAAATAATAATAATAATTTGAAAATACTGATGACCCATTCATTGCTTCTGATAGCCAACTCCTACCCCGGTGCTGGGGTAAGCCTGCAGCAGGCTGGAAGTTCCCGAGAGGCTGTTCACCTGCATCACGCACTCTCTCTGTCTTTTATTTTTCTTATTCCTCTCTTCTTCTCCTCCTCTCCCTCCCCCTCTCTCCCTCCCCCTCGTCCTCTGCGCCTCTCATTTTCCATCCCTTTAAATGAGGTCACCCTGACTGAATGAAGGACGCAGAGAGCGGGAGAGGTCACGCATTAGCACTGCTATAACTGCGCTGCTACTGAAACCAGGCAAGTCATCCATCACGGCCTCCACTACTCCATTAGGCCCCGCATGAAATATGCCCTGCTCTGGATCGTGTGGCCATACATCTCCCCGTCTAGACACCTTCCTGTTGTGTGAAGATCAATGCCGCGCGGTCATGCATCATGTGTCATCCAGTAGCCCTCACTCTAATAATCGTGTCTATTCTCTAGTCTGCAGAATAAATTATGGGCGCTGTGAAAGTACTATATTATTCAGCAACCTTGGTCACTAATGGATTATTGGTTTATTGGCTGATAATGTGAGCTCCTTTTTTTGGCTGGATCCCGTCTTTATTTATTTATTTTTGTCCGCGGTTATTATTCTGAATGATGGCTGATTCGGGTCCTCATCCGCAGGCTCTCACCCTCACAAAGCAATTAGAATAATAAAGCCCTTTGACCGTGGGCCTACTGCCCTGGCTTGTGCTTAATAGGGACGGCTTTGGATGAAGTAGAAGTCAGATCTCTCTCTTTTCCATTTTGGCTTCCCCTTCCCATCTGACTTTAGACCCTGACCCTTTTTCATAGACTCAAGGGACCTCAAATGCCATCAGGTCCCAACCCTTGCCATGGGCTGGATGCTATCCACTGCGTCAGGCAGCCCAGGGCCCCATCCTGCCTGGCCTTCAGCACCTCCATTTTTGGGAGTGGGACAGTGCCTGAAGGACCTGGGAGCCAAGAACCATGGGGTTCCCTCCAGGTGCCTGTGGGCGCTGCTGGTGGTGGCACCCATCGCCCACTGGGCTGACAGGTGGTTCAGGAGGAGAAGGAGGAGGAGGAATTCAGTGGGGAGGAAGGGCTGGGCAGGCCGGCCGGACCCTTCTGGCACAGCACTAATTGCCTGGAAGAGTGCTGCACGGCTCCGCCGTTCCTGCCTCAGTGTCAACTGCTAATTTGTCGCTGTTTGTTTGTACATGACAGTAATGTGTTTACCTCATTAGGGGATGTCAAAGTTCCCCAAATCTGTAGCTGGGAGATTACGGATTTCCTTTGCTGACACGCGGAGGAAGCGCAGCAGATGAGTGAGAGGGGTTTTGGCAGTGGGATGAAGGCAAAGCGGAAGGATGCGTTAACCCTTGGAGAACTCAGTCTGACCGACAGAAAATCACAGCCTTCCTGGGAAGGGGCTGCTGCTGCTGCTTCCCCAAACCAGAGCTGTGTGGCAGGCTGTAGCCGTTAAATCCCCTCGGACACCGCAGCAAGGACTGTGATGTAAGAGCTGTAAAACCTCTTAAAGCAAGGACATGAGAAAGAATGGGCATATAAAGAGAGGTTAGAAAACAGCCACTATACATCGCCCTCAGCTGCTCAAACCACTGCCAGGTCTGCATGCAGCTACTCACAGAGCGGCCGTCTTTCATTAGTTATGATTAAACTACCTTGCAGTGAGTTGTTTGCTCACTCCTTTCGTCCAACCAGTTCTAATGTTGGCCGTAATTGTCACAGCAGTCCCTCAAACAGCCCTGCCTTCCCCCTCCGTGGGTTTGAAGTCAGCTTTGGTCACATCCAATGCTTGCAGTGGGCTCTGGGTAAGGCCACCCAAGGCCACAGACCTCAGTGTTGCCTTCGGTGTTCAGTGATCTCAGGGACTCATGACTTCCCTTATCCGTTGGCATTCATACCTGTCTGGTTTGCAGGACAGCTCTGAGAATTAACTAGTTAAGATTTTGCGGATGATTCTGAAGCTACTAGAGGCTACTGCTGCTTGTGTTGTCTGCCAACGCATCACATTCATCACCTTCCATGTGAATGAATTCCGAGGAAGCTGTCCAAACTGACAAGAGGAGCAGGGAATACCTCCTGTGAGGGCAGAAGGAAGGAGTTAGGAAACGAAAGGAGCAATTCAAGAGCTGCATCCCACCCCCACATCCCCATTTTTTCAGTCTCCTAAGCCTCCAGAACCCAGCGGTGCCATGCACCCACCCGTGCAGCATTGTGGCTGCAGCTCTCGGAGGAGGGAAGGGAAGGCCAGAGGGATGGGGACGGGGAATGGTCTGCCTTTGCTCCACGGGGTCACTGCAGCACATGCTGGGAATTCCTCAGCAGCTGGTGCCTGACAGACAGAGGGAGTATCTCAGGGAAGATCTCGGCAATCGGCTTGACGGGAGCGGCTGGTTCTGCTTCCTCTGAGACACAACTCCAGCACCACATTTGACTCTGCTGATCAGATAGGAGCTGCATTACAAGGCAATATTGTGGTTTCCCTTAATGTCCTGCCAAACTACATTTGTCTTCTCATTCCTTCCCCACCCTGCCTGAGATGCTCAGGATGCGGCATGGACAGAAAGCCTTCCTTGTGAGGAGGAGGATGGAGATGGGGCTGATGAGGGCCCTGATGTAGAATAGAAGTTGATGAGTGTGTTTTGTATCAGTCAGGAATGAGGCAGAAGAACTTAGAGGTACTCTAACTGGTTCCTTGTAGAGAGGTCTTGACCTGAAGGAGCTCTACAAGGCTGAAGAAGCAGTGGTAAAGTCCTGGAAGGTTTCCCATTAATATTTCCAAAAAAATATCAAGAATGTGGCTCAAAATAGGTGTAGCCCTCTGTATGGGAACTGCTGAATCTCGGCCTGAACCTCTGATTGATCACCTGAGGTGAGCACTGATTCAACCATGGGAGTATAGGTGAAGACAATAAACCTGTGTGACCAGAAGGGATGGGGTCTAACTCCACCTCTCCCCGACCCCATTTAGGGGCTGAGTACCACTGGAGAAGGATCTCCTTTTGGAGACTGTTCCCTTGGTGTTTCTTACCATGAGCTTAGGACATGGGCGAGCACTTTCCTTGATTTTGGTTGTCTTTCCATCACAATAATCTTTCTAACTATACCAGCTATAAAATATCTCAGCTACAGTGCTATTTAACATTATTCACTCTGTTAACCTTATACCTTCCACATATGTAAGTCCAAAGAGAGGAGCAGGGCAATGTGATTGATTTGGCTGTGTGCTCCTTGAGGCCTGGATGGTGATATTTGGAGGGCTGAGGAATGCTGTGCTTGGGCTGTGGTGCTGCAAGGAGCAGCCCTGTGCGGGCAAAGGGCAGGAGTGCAACAGCCGAGTCTGTCCTTCCTATCTCTTCAAATCTGTGAGGAATTGCAGCAATTTGTTCATGTGCCTAAAACGCTGCTGCTCACAGTCATCCTGAATCATCTCAGCGTAGAGGAGAAACCAAGTAAACAGCAACAGCCACATCAGACCCTGAGCAGCACCAGCCAAAAATCTTGCTGTGTGGCGGTTCCAAGTGCCATCAAGCATATGGCTAGCAAGGGCACTTTGTCATCTCTGCCTAGCAGGACTGAAATACTGTGCCGTCAGCTTCCATCTGCATCTGTCAATGGAAGAAGGCTTCCATCATGCAACCTCTGTAGGTAGCAAGGGAAAAAGGTACTCTAAGGTACTCTGTTTTCTCTTAAAGTTGGTAGAAAGGCTGGGCAGTGGCTTTGCTCAAAGCATCAAGGTACAGGTGGTAACAGCCAGAGGAGCTGTGGCCGTGGCAGAGGTAGACCAAGCCCTGAAGAATTACGCAGAATCTTATGCTGATTTGAATTATGCATAGAATCAGATGGAAGCATGCATACACACATCTGGCTGTGCAGAGGCATGAGCACACGTGTCCATTAGCACCCAGCACCTGCACACGTGGCTAGCAACTGCCATCAGGCATAGCCATGGGTCTGTGTCATGTCAGTGCATGTGTGCACGGGGAGGAGAGGAAAAACTGAGAAAGAAAACTGGCTGAAACCTCCCAGCTTTCCTCTATCTGCTGCTCCACAGATCTCTTTCCTTGAAATTGCTCCTTGCCACAATGATGTAGGGCTCGCAGGGCTGCTTGGGACCCTCGATCCATCTTCTGCAGTCGGAGAGAGAGGAGAAAGAGAGAACCCCCCAATTCCTGAGTGCATTTCTCCATTTGTTTGATCCATAGCTGTGGCCCTCCACCTGCAGAATTCCTCAACTATCACATTTCTCCTGCTCTGGCCGATAACGAAGATAATTGTTTCATCCACTTTGTCAAGCTGAAATGAAAAGAGGGCAAAGCAAAATGATGCCATCATAAATCATCAGGCTGAGACAGCAAAAAAAGGACAAGATAGTGACTTCATTAAGGGTTATGTATTGTGTCATTAAGTTGGCAGGGGTCACCTTTCATGTCACACTGCAGCCCCATGATGCATTGCCAGCTCCTCTTTCCAATAAAATTAAACGTAGATGTAAAACTGATTAGGCCGTGTTTGCTTCAGCCCAAGGCAAGGGAACTGCACGGGGAATAATTGATACAGGATCACGACTGATTTGTAATGGCAGCGATTTCTCTTCCTGGTCATTTCTTCGCTGACCTTGCCCATTAAAATAAGCCCAGCTGCCTTGAGAAGAGAGACGCGCGTTCCGCTCGTCCTCCCCCTGCCTGGAATTCATTTCCTCACTCTGCTTCCCCGGGTTTCTCACTCAGCATCCCCACAGGTTGGCGACCACGTGCTGTCCACGGCTCAGTGTGATGGGGACAGCCCGTGGTGCCTTGCTGGTGTTACTGGTACCTCCATCCTCGCATTGTTCCCTGCGCTCCTGCCTGGAAGGCACTGCCACCTTCCTGCTTGCTCCTCAGATGCCCTTTATTTCCCCTTTCCTTCCCCTGTAGCATCTGTCTGACAGGGCCCACAGCAGCACTCCACGCTTCACAGGAGCCTCCCTGGTGACCCATATGTTTTGATGCCCAAGGAACTCAGTGCATTTATGCTCCTACCACTCACGGCATGCTGTCAGGGAAGGGGAGGGAACGTGAGCTCAGGCTTGGGGTGAAGGTGGAGGCAGCACCAGGGTTTTAACTTTTGCTTGTGCTTTCCTGCAGGGGGACTGAAAGAGGAAAAATGAGATGCTCAGCTGGAGCACAGCTCAGAGCTGGAAAACGTTCGACCTGGGTGGCTTTCAGAGGGATTACTTATCCACTTAGAGCTAAATATGTGTTTACATGATCTGATGGAGCAGAACTCTCACTTGCAACAACTGTGCCTCATTCTTGATGCCTTTTGGCCAAGGTTTTCCTAAGTGGCTTCTGGATTTGGGGCACTCAGTCTGAGAGAGGGCCCCAGTTTGTGAGCAATGCCATTAAACTGTGCTGGAAAATTGCCTCAAGGAATGGTGGAGTGGATTCCTCCCGTGGCCACAGAGCACTCTGCAGAGCCCCAGCCCTTGTGTGGGGATGGGTTCAGGGCCCCTCTGCCCCCCTCTTCTTCACACAGGTCAGGGAACCTCACAGCTCTCAGGCAACGGGACTGATTGAACCGAGCACTCGCTGTAATGGCACTGGAAGGAAGCAGAGTAAATAACAACCGCTGGATCCCCTTTGCAATGAAAAACTATTAGAGAGACAGAACCAGTAAAACAAAAACCATTCCATGCGTCAATCTGAGACATATGAGCTAAAAATACGTAGAGGGAAAGAGCACGCACGAAAGGGGGGGATGCAAAAGCCTTATAAATGGCGAAGTGAATAACACCCATTTCCCATGCAATAACTAATACGGCATGGAGCAAAGGAGCTAAGGAGCTGAGACCTTCCTGCCATAAACAACCAATGGAAATACAAACATTTTCCGGGGCGCAGATGGCTGATGCTTTGATTTTATTTTTCTTTTCTATACATTTGACAGCTAAATTCAGTCATTTGTGAACAACGTGGCCATAAAAATGAGTAATAATGATTGGAGGTATCTTACATTTGTTTTAATGGGCTCTGGAGTGATTCTTGGGAGCTGCTCTAACCCACGTGGGGAGGAGGGGGTGAGATCCTCCGGCAGATCCTCAGTTGCTGTTTGCAGACCTCACAACAGCAGAATTCTCCCAGTTTGCACCACTGGGGACTGGCTCTGGAGGGCTCCTGCAGTGCTGGCTCCAAACTCTAAATAACACTGTCCTCAGCTGCACTGTTTGGGATTTGTTTGCAGAGCCCCATTGCAGGCAGCTGTCGGCAGAGCACTGCCTGGGACAGGCACCGGGGTGGGCTGTGGAGATTTTATCATCTCTTCAACTTTTTCCCCTTCTTTAATGATTTCAGCTGTGTCAAACTGGAACAGAGTGTTTTAGTTTTCTTCAGCAAGCAGAACAAGTGAGGCACTCCATGCCAACCTTCATCATCGGTGTAGAACTGTGAGATTGAGGGGTGAAGTGCATCTGCATGAGAGCTGCAAGGGGCTCTGGCCATTCCTGCAGCAGTTTTGGTCTGTTTTTATCCACAAACTGCCCATAAAACATAAGTGAAGCTGGTAAATTCCCTGTACGTCACTTTACCTGCCTGTACAAGGTTTCTTGCCAACATGAACTGTTTTGAGATCCTGGGATTGAGGAAACTCAAGGTTTGCTTTCTGTTCTCAGCAATGGAAGTCTTCATGGGAGTTTGTGTACCCCTTCCATGGACACCTGTGCTGTGGTAACACATGGGAACGAGTTTTGCTTTGCGTCCATCTCAGTGTAGCTCAGCATTTGGACCTCAAGTTGAGGAATTTCCCCAAACCACGGGGCCAATGTTTGCTGTGGGTGGAGGAGAGCAGGTCCTGGGGTTGAGTCCCACAGGTACTCAAGGATTCTTTCTCTGGGAGCTCACCCATGGGCAGATCCTAAATCCCACAGCCCAGCACTGCGCATCTGCTCATCAGTGACATGATATTAGGTGATATTTAAGGCTAAAGCCAACTCTGGCAGTGAGATTTACCAGGATGGAAAGCGGAGCAATAAGGCACCATGAGCAGGTGCTTCAGCTGAAGGTGGAAAAGAACTGCTTCACAAAAATAAAAATAAAAAAAAGACCAGGAAAAAAAAGCACATATGTTGTCACAATTCCCATCTGGAGGGCGTGAGCTACGCGAGGCATCCCTCCCACTGATCCCAGTGAGCTGCTGGGGCTGGGGATCATCCCAGCAAGTGCTGCAGCAACCGAGCACACTGCTGCACAGAGCTGTGCTCCAGCCACACCTCTGACCTCCCAGCATTTAGAAAAGACATCTCCTGAGATGGATGCACACCCGCGGGGATGGTGAGAAAGGGCAAAGCGCATTCCTGCCGCACTCCCCCGCGCTCCGCTCGTGGCCTCTCCTGCTGCCCGTGCTCTTTTAGTGCCAATTGTAACAGAGCCAGAAGACACACGGGGAAAAAAGTGGGGGCTCGTTAAGTGGATCAGATGTTAAGGTAACATTGCATGCCATGGTGTGTCCTGCAGGCTGCTGGGGACAGCCCGTTCTGGCAGTCACCAGCAGTGGCTGCGATGAGCTCCGTTCCCACTCCTTCGCAGGGGATGCAGGAACCAGCACTGTGTGCCTGAGGCTGCAGCAGAGCTCCCTGAGTGCTGCCCCCAGCTCGTGCACAGGGTGTTGTGCCAGTTTCTCCCAGGAGCTGTGGGCTGTGTGAGTGGAGGTGCCAGGGTGCTCCAGGCACCCGCGTAGCAAAAGCAGGAGGAGCTGCATTGATCCCTGCTCCCAGCACCACATTGCCCAGTGCCTCCATTGGCTTCTCCCCAGTTCGTGCCATGGAGTTGTGATGGTGAGCTCTGATCCTGGAGCGATTTTTCTTAATGTCTTTATATAGATGAGTTAACTCAGAGCCTTTCCAACACAAGCATGTTTTTCTGTTCCTTCATCCTGACCTTGGCATTTTCTTTCTCCACTCCAAGTTCTCTGCTGTCCTCTGGCCAGCTTTGCCTCTCATTTGTCAATGTTATTATTGAATTTTCAAATGCCAGTAGTGCACATAAATCAATGGCTGGCTTCTCCCCAGTGGCATATCCCTGCCACATGTGGTCATTCATTTTTTTTAATAAGTCCTCCTCTCCTTTCACCCATTTATAAAAATGCATCTTGTTCGCCTGCCACCGTCCATCATCCGGTGAGTCCAGCTATTTGTTGCCCCTGAGTGCTTATTCATCAACGTTTTCAAAAGCAAAATCACTCTTCGCCTCCTGCTCTTATTGTGCCATCAATCTCGAGCGGGGATCAATAAACCTCACTTTTGCAATTTTTTCCCCCATCGTCCTGCACTGGCTTTCCCAAAGTCTGGCCATCGTATTTACATTTCCAACTGATCACCGGGAGCAGGACAGTGACAGAGCCGAGCAGCAGGATGCTTTCATTTGTTCCCAGTGCAACAATAACTCGGCTGGCATCACTCATCCTACCTGGGGACCCCAAGGATTGAATGCTCATCTCCTTCCCTCTCTGCTCCAGCCTTGGGATTCCAAATGGGGCGAAGATGACCCTCAGCCATGCACTTCTTACAGACATTAGCCCTGGGGACTGGGACTGGGTGAATATTCTTCTTCTAAACCAAATTTAAATGAAAAATAGGTTTTCGCTCAGAACTGAAATTGCCATTGAAAAGTCATTTTTGTCAGTTTTTTTTCTTTGTTTGCTTGTTTTTCAATAATAACAATCAAAACTAAAACTTTCTGAACTTCCCTTACTCTTAAAAGCACAACGTTCATTTCTGAAGCTGCTTCCAAGGAAACAAACCGTTTTCTTTCTTGACCAGAAATCTTTTCCAAAGCTGAATGCTTTCACCTGCCTTCTGAAGGAGCTGAACGTTGCTGTTATCAGCTTTATCTTCTCGTTGACACTCTAAAACCCCTCCCTGAAAACCCTTCCAGCTTCTGGGGCTTTCCGTGCAGATAATGGGACTTGGGTTTGCCACGGTCGGTTGTGATGGAGCACATGAAGGCTCAGCCCCAGGGGTTGGAGGTGGCTGTGCCTCCCCACCACGATGCACTTCCAGCCCTTTTCTGCCTCCATTGGAGACAAAGAGCAGCCCGCCCTCACCAGCCCTTCCCTAACGAGGCCAGGGATGGGAAGTCCCAAAGTTTTCATCTGGAGAAACCTGCATAAAGAAGAGAAGCAGCAGACAAAAGCGTGTGCCAAGGCAATAAATTCCAGCTGCAATCGCTAACGTTTTGTGGTTTGACACTTAATTGATTAACTAATTTGAGGCAACAAGATTTAGTGTAGTGGTGGATTAGTGTGGAAGGGCCGATGAGGCCGCACTCCCATCTCCTGGCAGTGCTGGCTGCAGGAGCAGCACTGAGCACAGAGGAGGTCCCCCATGGCACAGCACCGGAGGAGCACAGCGGAAAGGTCAGGCTCTGACTTATCAGCATAGACAAAATCCCTTCCTATAATATATGTGTTTATTCTCAAATTAAATATATTAATGTATTATTTGTTCTTAAAATGTCATTCAATAGATAGTAGGCTTAGGTTTCCTGGCAGACCTTTGAAGCTTAAAGAGTAATGTAATAATAGTACATTAATCCATAAGCTACACAGCCTTCTCCCAGCAGACCCCAAACTCCAGGACTGGCTCCGAAGTGCTGAGTTTGCTGCATCTGTTTCTAGGAATTTCTGTCTAACAATAGCGGGCTTGTTGGAGGCTGCTCTGCCCATTGCAGCATGAAATGCTGCTTTTCTCCTCCTCCATCTGTTCGGCATTAACATTTGGGCACCTGTACGTGGTGCTTCTGGGGGCAAAGGCAGGTGTCCCTCCCCATAGCCACGCACGTCGCCGTTCCCCTGAAGCAGGGTGGGCTCCCGGCTCCGGATCCCGCTCCCCATGGCCTTGCTGAGAGCGGGGCTGCAGAGCCAAGGTTTGGTTTGGGCCAAGCCCCAGTTTGAGCTGGAGGAAATGCTGCATTTGGACTTTTCCCCAGGCTGAATTCTTGGCAAAAGCAAATCATCTCTTGGAAAGAAAAAAAAATAAAAAGCCTTGAAAGAATGTCTCCATCTTTTCCTCCAAATCATCCATCCATCTATCTGTTTGTCTGTCTAGAGATGATAGCTTGATAGCTCTCTAAATGCCAAACCTGATGTTTTGGAGAGCTTGGAATCCTTCTCTGAACCGCTCTGATTTTAATTCTGCAAGTCTTAATACTTGATTGACAAATGCAGCTAAACAATCCATCACAGTTCCCTTATCTAAAAAGTGTAACCTTTCTTCTGTTTATGGAACACGCACATGTGGAACATGTTTTCCTTCCACTGCCTATTTATTCCAGATAGTTCCGTGCACTTTATTTTTGCATTTCTCACTGCTTTTGCTGGCTCCTCCCACCTTCCCGTAACGCACCTTTCACCTCTGCTTCCTGGAAAAGACAGCTCGACACAAACAACCCCAGACGTGCATGGAAATGGGGCCGAGGGAAGGGACCTTGGGGACGTCGGTGGGGCAGGGAGCTGCTGGCACTGCTCTGTGCCTTCAGACCAGGGTTGGGCTGCAGAGCGTTGGGCGCCACCACAACGATGGTGGTTCACACTGCACTCTTCTCGGAGTCCTTCAAGGGAAATGTGAACCCACCCTCGTTCCAAGCAGTGCTTCCAAGTTGGGCTGCCAACACGGCAGGAGCACCTGACAGAAATCGATGTTGAGGTTTGTTCGCCGCTGTGGGTGTTATCGCTGACGGTGTTGACAATTATTAAATTATAGCTGCTGCTATGATGACGGTAAAAGTAACGTTGGTTAATTGCCGAAGCGAACGGACGGCTCCTTGCAGTTCTGTGTTGGAGGAGAAGCTTGGCAGAGCAGGGATGCTGGAAGAGTTCATGATACCGCGGGGAGGGATCCACGCCGCCCCCACTGCTGCCCCACTCCCGACCCAACCCCACCCCATGCAGCACTCTCCAGCTCTGCTCACAAATGGCAAACATGAAAATAAATGATGGCTGAAGGGAGCGGGTTTGGCAGGAGGGAGATTCCGCCCCGCTCCGCTTCCCAGAAGCTCCCACTGCCCGGGAGAGTGGAGATTTCCTGAGGTGACCCCAGATCCCAGAGCCACAAAGGTCACCGAGGGAACATGCTGGGATCCTTCTCCTCAGCCCTTGTAATGGTATTAGCAATGACTGTTTCTTACTCAATCATACTCCCAAAGGATTTTCAATAAACTTTTTATGTGCCATAACTGTTACATTAAATAAAGCTGAAAGTATTGAGTAAACTGACTGTAAATCACTTTAGATGCCTTGGAATTACATTAAGTGTGAGAATTATGGATCTTTTGCTGCTCGCAGAAACAGAGAGACGACAGAGCCAGAAATTTTTATGCTGCCAACCCTTCCAAGGGCTTTTTTTAATTATTTCTTCATGCCACACAATGGCCTTCTCCTTCTGTCCACAGCTTTTCCAGGGACACATGGGGGCCGAGCACCATCCCCCACGGTGTCGGAGCCGGTGGTGCCAGGGGAGATTCTCCTTTCCCAACAAGCTGTGTTGACCAAAGCCTGGGGCTGAATGCTGGGGTAGAATCGCTGCCTGAAGAGCTGAAGAGCTCTATTGCATCGAGAGTGATTTTCTCTTGGTTGCCCAGCAGGCAGCTCTTCACCTTTACAAATTTATATCTGGATATAAACACCCTTGGGTGCCCTGGAGTTGTCTTCAGTGTACTTTCCATTCAACACCCAATGGAGAGACGGTGTCACAGAGCAGGCAAAGCTCCACAACAGGGGAACTGCTCCTTTCCCCATCCACGCCAGCCCTCCCCAGAGCAGAGCACAGCAGAGCCCACTCCTGCCAGCAGCTGCCCGACGAGAAAGCGGCGTGGAAAAGGCTCCCAGTGGGAAAACCTCCTGTTCTGCTGATCTTGTAAATCAGCCGAATTCAGCATGTCGCAGGCACGTCTTACAATACACAAGACAATGCCCAGATTTTTGTAGTGCAGAAGCATATTAACCTCTGTGTACTCTTGCCGGGTTTCGACAAAAGATGTCTGTTAAGAACTGCAGGGCTCATTGTAATTGCTTGCCATGTGGGTAAATGATCCGGAGCTGTGTGAAGATAAGAAGAAATTGCTAAAGGCAAATCACCTGGGTTTTATTATGCTTGCCCTAAAAATAATTAGCATGGCCTATGAAATCATACTGCGCGGGGGTTTGTTTTAGCAGGAAACCATAACCTATGCATTGTAGCTTTCTTTCTGGGGGAGCTGATCTTTGTAGCGGTGTTGATGGGTCTCTTTCTTTTCTGCTGCTTTCTTTTCAACTACAGTAAAAGAGAAATGAAGGGCTGAGATTGCAGTGAGCAGCAGCGAGGTGCGTGGTTGGCAGTCTGTGGGATCTGGGCTGGGCCCTGATGAAACCAGAGCCCGACCTTAAGGAAATCCCTGCCAGTGTCTGCAGGGAACGTGTCCCCACGCTGCTGCCCCAAGTGCTGCTTCTAACTCAGGACCATGGGTTGTGTGCTCGCCACCACCCCTTCCCAGGTGAAACACAGGAGCAAAATGCTGTTTCCTGTTTGCTGCACCTACCTGAGAAATATCAAGGTCACAAGAGAAAGAGGGAAATGAAACGGCAACTGCGCACAAAATCACAGGCTTGCTGTTTTTCGTGCTGGCTGCTCACAGTTCGGTGTGGACTGCAGGTGAGCAGAGCTCTGAAAAGCATTTGTGCGCAGACGGCGTTCGCAACCCGGAGCACCGAGAGCCCTGAGTCAGCTGTCCTCAGCATCACATGTTGGGGCTTAAATAATGAGGTACTCCAGCAGCAGTAAATACGGGGCCGCTCGCCCGAAGCCTGCGGGGATTTTTGGGCTGTGTTCCAGCAGGTTGTGCCGCAGCAGCCGCTGGTTCCCCTACACCCGGGCACAGCGAGGTGGCTGTGAGCCAGGCTGGGAGCAGGTGAGGGCTTCCAGGGCTCCCCAGGCTCCCACTGCCCCCACTCCGCAGCTCCAGCTGCACTGGCACGGTATAAAATCCCCCAAATTCCCCCCAGAGTGATGCGTGGCCCCAAGAGTAACCCCCCCCCCCGTGTGACTTACAGCCCATCAGCGCTGGTTCCCCGTCTTCTTGGTCCTGATACAGTTGTTTTTCTCTGTTTCGTTTCCCGGTATTTGCTGTAATCCTTGTGTAATCCTGGGAGATTATTTCTCGTGGCACAGCCTATAATTTATGGAGCTCTACTCTGTGTTTTCTCTACGGAGAAGATGAGGGGAAGAAGGGCTGCAGCCTCACCAGAGCTGGTTCACAGCGTTCTGGTATAGTCCTCTCTTCGGGCTGAATGTTTCCGTGCATCTCTGATGGATTTAAGTAGGTGTCCCAGCCAGAAAGTCACGATGCTCAGGGATGAACGTGATCTTCTCTTTGAGTAATGCATCTGAAGTTTGGGTAACTTCATAGCAGTTAAGGTGAAGCCAACAAACCCCCGCTGACTTCTTCTTCCAGCAGCTCTCTGCAGAAGCACGTGCTGCTTTCTGAGCTGGTTGTTTGTGCTACTTTGCAAGGGGACAACCGGTTTCATTTTGTGTTATTTACTTCAGTTTGGTTGGGTCAGCAAGCTTACCCAGCTGGCTCCCCATCAGCGTGAGGTCTGTGGGTGAAATTCATCTTGTGTCAAAAGCAAGGGTAGGGAACTCACATAGTTGAGCACAGGGGGACCTGTGAGCTGCCCCAGCCTGAGCCAGGTTCATTCTGAGGCTGAGAAGCTGGGAGATGCAGCTCCCTGTGCAGAGACAGCAAGACTGATGGGGAGCTGGTGGGCTTCCTGTGACACAAGTCCCCCTGTGCTATTCAATGCCTCACTAAGCTCCCAAGTCTCAGGAACAATGCTAGCTCAGAAACCAGCCAGGGAAATCCCTTTCCTTGCTGATCATGTATTTTTCTGCAGTAAAACACTGTAAGAATGGCATTAAATTATATAAACCACAGCAGTGTTCAGTCCTTATAGCCCTCAGTGACTTGGAGGCACTAAAGACAATGTGATGTAGCTGTAGAGCAGTTTCCACGCTCTGGATTTGTGTTATTAAATACCAGAATAAATAGTCATTTCAAACCCACATCATTTGTCAGCTCTTGAGTTATGGCTGCTTTGGTAACTTAGACACCCTCTCCTGCCAAGTTCCCATGCTCTTTGTTTTGAATATGTATAATTTTATGTGTTTGGACTTAAATAACTTCTGCTGTTTCTCCAAGATTCCTCCTGTGCTTGAACCTGCCAGATCCCTCCTGGGGAGGAACAAAGGCCGAGGCGTTTCCAAGCAGGATGAAAAGGAAGGGGACAGGGGGCTGTGTTCTGGAGAAACACATTGCTCAGGGTTTTTTGGTTTTGTTTTGGTTTGGTTTTTTGTAAGGGATTGGAAAGTCATGCAGAAATTGAATCAACTTTGTGGTTAACTTCGGCCACGGATCTTGGGAATGTGTCTTTTTCCTAGGAGAGCCCAGTGGCTTTAGGAGGTGATGGGTGTTGGAGGGCTACACCCTGTGTGATTCCATCTAAAAACAGCTCCTGCTGGGTGCCTCCATCACCTGGATGCTTCCTTGAAATCCCTCTACATGTCCATGAGCCTTTATACATATCGAATGCCAGTGTTAATCTGGACTTGTTTTGCATGTATGAGTTTGGCAGCACCACTTAACAAGATCTCTGTGCAGATGAGGACGCTATCGGTGCAGCTGCACTACCCCTGTCCTGTAGCACTGTGCGGGAGGGGCTGGGTGAGGAGGGGATCCCCTGGTGCTGTGTGGGACCAGAGTGGACTGGTGCTGTGTTTGCAAGTGGAATGAGTTTGGCATCTGTTAGCTGCCATTAATCAGGGAAGATTTTTGGTGCGTAAGATAGATAGATGTGAAGCAGTGTGATATGGTGGGCCCCTACACACTGGGGCACTCTGCAGAGCTGGGAGGTGCACATCCTCACTGTCAGCATCCCTATAGGCACCCAAAGCTCCATCCTTTGTTATTATTTACCTATTTATTGGGCAAACACTGGAGGCAGATGGATAACAGAAAGGTTAAGCAGCAAATTACAGTGCTTCTGCCTGACCAGGGGACGCGGGGCACAGCCTTCCTAACCTGTAATGTAAGCCCTAATGGGAGAGGAAATTTGCCTTCCACTAAAGGGCAATTTTCTGATCAGCTCTCGGTTTGAAGTATGCAGAGAGGAGAGAGAACGGAAGGAGAGAAATATATTTATATATAAAATATTTTTAAAAAAAAAAAAAAGAAAAAAGAAGGAAGAAACACTTACACTTTAATGGAAGCTCATTTTTGTTAAAGTACCCTAGTGGCCCCCGTGGGCCTGGAGAATTAAGCGCTGTCATACATAGCTTGAAAGCGAAGCCATCCAGTTTGCAGACACCTGTCATAATTAAACTAATGGCTCTGAAAATGTGCCTTGATATTAAATCTATCTTCCGCCAAGGAGCAGGGCTGATTAAAACCGCTGTTTGACAGTTAATGATGAACCTCGCGCTTGCTGAGCTCTGTAACTGGAACAGACCGGTTCAGCCCCCCCTGAGTTGACTTCCCGGACCCCCAGGGCCCATGGGGCGCTGCCTTCATCCCCTCCTCTTCCTCACCCCTGTGTGCAGTTGCCCACCGACCCCACACACCAAAGAGAAGTGCCCAACTGTGGGCAGCAGTGGGATGCAGCTCAATGATCTCGAAGGTCCCTTCCAACCCAAACCATTCTGTGCTTTGCTGGGACCCCGGGTACTTTGAGCCCTCTGCCCTACAGTGCTTTCCTTGTCTGCTCCTTCCTTTAATTGCTCTGCAGCTCTTGGGGGCTCAGCTGAAGGGGTGAGCCCCACGAGCTGTGTTTGGGGCACCGTGCTGGCAGAGCACACACAACCACGCGTCCATGGGCGATGATGCTGCAGAGAGGTCCCCGGAGATGGATTTTCTGCACGTGGAGAGGAAGAGCCACTTGTTGGAGCAGCGGATGGCGGAGCTGTACTGACACCCAACCGGGCTCCTATCTGACTATCATTAGCTTTCTTACCCAGCTCTAATGCCATCCGCTGCCACAGCAGTAATTACCGGGAGATTAGGCGGCATTAAGCACTCTTTAATTTGACACATTGCAATGATCTCCATTCAGCCTTTCTGCTCGAATAACTCTCCATAAATATTTTGTGAGGCTACCAAAATAAACAGAGGCTCGGCTGTTTGCACAGCTGAGGTCTCTGCAGCTCCCGGAGAGCTCAGGTAGCAGAATGGGGGTGGCACTGGGGGCACCCGAGCTGTCCCTGGGGTGTGCACAGCACCCAGGAGGGGGAGGGGGCCTCGTGGAGCAGGAGAAGAAATAATAATGATGACGTATGCCTCGCACCGATGGCAATTTAATAGGAAGCATTTTTTAAACAACAGCCCAATAAAGAGAGATGGGTATTTATGTAAGAAGTGGCTGCATTAGGAGAAATAATAATTACACTGGAGTTGTGTTCTTCTCTTTTTTTTTTTTTTTTTTTTGGTGTGCTATTAGCCCAGACATTATTCATTAAGTAATGCAATGGAAAACCACTGTTAATACAGCAATAAATCCCAAGGGGCCCCATTGCTTCTGAGATAGGATCATTTGGTAATTACAGTGCATTAGAAGTTCGATATTCTTTCATTTTTTTCCCCTCTGCTCCTCTCCTGGATGAGCGGTGGGACACTCAGCGTGTGCCAGGAGGGCTCCCTGCAAGGAAACATTCTCCACGTGGTGCTTAGGGGACAGTGTATACAGGACTGTCTCCATTCATGGGAACTCCCCTCTCTGGGCAAAGCAGCTGCTGTGACACCACCGGGAAACCCGTGGCCCTCAGCAGGTGCACCTTCCCCTGCTCTGAGAGAACTTCCCCATATGTGTCCGTGCTGGAGCTGTCCCCATCCCGGCCCTCGCCGTGGTGGGAGCGCTGTCGATGGACGTGTCAGTGAGATGCTGGGGGCCATTGATCAGCATCGGCGTTTCGGGGTCAGCAGTCGATGGGAACTCTCATCAGTAGATGTAGGAAATGAGCGCTTGCGAACGCAGGCAGCAACGTGAGCCTCCCCGGAGGGCACGGATACAACTCAATTTTCCCTGTCCTGCTGCCCTGTCACTTTGCCCAAGTCTGGAGGGGGAGGAGAGGGACCAACACCTCCGAATGTGTTAAAACAATGAGTGGAGCTGCGGCCGCTCAGCACCGCTCCCATCACCCCATGGCTGCTCTAGGAGTGCCATAGGGCTGCGTGGTGATCCCCACCACCAAGCAGCATCCTTCACATCGTGGCACTGCTCTTCCCTTTCCAGCACCTGTGGATGGTGTCCTGCTCCTCACACCTCTCCCACTGTTGTGCTTTTGGTGCTGTTTTCGTGTATTTTCCTCTTCTCAGTTGCTCATATCCAGTGCTTGAATGACTCCGTCCCCCTGTGATGCAAATCAGAGAAGAGAAACAGGCGAGCCCCATGTGTCCATCTGCAGAATCCCGTTCTGCTGAACCCGTTCTGTTTCATTCCGACCTGAGGCAGATGTAAATTATGAGGAACTCCTTTTAAACCCGCGCCAGCAGGAAAAAGCTCACAGAAATAACAAACCCACCGCACCTTGTGTGTTTATCACTCTTCGAGGTAAGATAACCTTCTAGCTCCACGGTGATTCATGCTCTCAGCTTTCCCTGGAGGGTTCCTCCTGCACTGCACAGCTCCCAGCAGCCGTGTGCAGGGAAAAGTGGGATGTGAGGAGTACCAGGAGCCTGTGGGAAGGGATGGACCGAGCATAAAGAGTGGCAGCTTTGGGGACACTACCAAACTGGGGCTCAGGGCTCAGTTCTGAGCTCAGGAGGGACATTGGCAGTGCAGAGATGAGCTGCAGAAGCAACATGGTGACCACAAGTGGCACCAGCACAGGAGATGGGGAGCAGAGATTGTGAGCGAATAGAAAGAAGCCCATTTGCAAATATTGTAAGGAATGCATGTTCTCATACGTGCTGCTATTAAGTCCGTTCGTATCATATCAGCTAACATCGTGTCAGCTTGGAGAGGTTCCTGCTTATTTCTTTTTCCCCGTGAAATGTTTTTCAATGCCTGAGCGAATCAAAATGAATGTAAATGAGGTTTATTAAGTCAACCCCACACGGCGCTGTATTGTCAGCGTTTGTAGGCTGTGACAGGTTAGTTATTGCAGCTTGAAGGGAATGTCACCAGCACAGCAGTCTTCAGAAGTAACTTTTTAAAAGAATAACAACAATAATAACAATAACAGCAATAACAACCCCATCTCAGGGCTCTCTGGGATTTTCTGAGCTGTCCTTCTGGAGGAAACGGTGTCTGGGGCACCTGCAGGCAGCCCCTCCCCACGTGCTCCTTCCCCATCCGTGTACCCCCAATCCCTGTGACATCCACCCACAATACCCCTCTGGAAGTACAACCCTGTGGAGCTGTAAAAATCTCTCATTTTTGGTGAACTACTTCAGCCTCAGCTATGCTACAAGGCAACGACTCGTAGCAGAAGCACTGACTGAGTTGTTCATTTAGATTTAAAACAGGAGACACTGTCCAAGGGATTAGGTCTTCAAGTCCAGGTTGCAAGGGCATGGGGCAACCTGGTCTGGTTCCTGATTTGATGGCTGGAAGTTTGTGATCTTCAAGGTCCCTTTCAACTCAAGCCATCGTATGCTGAGTAGGTTGGCACTGAAGCAAGACGTCCACGGTCACTGTGGGTCTGAGCTGTAGGCATCCCTGTTTGTTGCAGGGCAGTCGAACTGGATGACCTTTGAAAGCCCCTTCCAACTCAACGATTCTAAGGTTCTGTGACTGTCACTGAAGGGAATTTACTGTACAGTCAACAAACTCAGCATCATTACCACCCCCATTCCCCAGGCAGGCACCCAGCACCCCAGAGGCATGCCCTCCAATCCCTTGCAGAGTAACTGGGAGACACCAGGTCCTGCTCCTGGGATCCCCCTGTGACCTATCCAGGCACAACCTGTTGGGATGGCATGGGAAGAAATGACAAGCCATTCCATGGGGCCTTTGCCACCTTGGCTCTCCGGGTTGGCTGCCATTGCTCATAGCACAGGAACTGCACACGAAGCTGGAGGACTGCGGTCATCTTGGGTCCTAAAAGCTGGAGAACAGCCTTATTTACAAGCACCTGCTAAATGAGAAGGAATGGTCTGGATTAGCACAGCCTCAGTGTTGAGGCCAGCAGGCAGAACCCAGCCCTCCAGCACTGTCAGCCTAGGGCTGGCCGCTCACCCCCCAGCACTGTGTCTGCTCCACCTGGGTCTGTGTCAGAGCCGAGGTGTTGGGGAGTGTCACATCACTTTGTCCCCTAAGCACTGACGTGCGTGAGGTGCCTCGCAGCCTATCTGCAGGGAGAGGAGCTGCAGGCTGACGGAAACCTGCTCCGGTTTTGCATATTTATTCCACCTTTAAATCACTTCCGAACCACTAAACCATTTTACAAGGACGAAGGAAAACATCAATTAAAATTACAGCGAAAAACTCCTCCAAGGCAGAGCCTGGAAGGCAGCAGATGGAGCTGTCCCAGGGGCAGCTCTTCCCCAATTCCTCCTCCCACTGCGATGAGAGCACATCCCCATGACCTCAGCCTTCCCAGGTCGGTGTGGTCCGGGGCTGCTGCTGTCCCAATGCTGTGCAGTGGCATTGGGCAGACAGCATCTTCTGGGATGACCTGGGCTCTGTCCCACTGATGCAAAGAGCACAGGGAGTGCTGGGGACTCATCCCATCCTGCAACCTCTGCCCAGTGCTCGTGTTCCCCTCCCATCTCTCTTGTATTATTCAGGAAGAAAAAGGCAGAGTGCTTCTTCTTTCTGATATTGAAAGGAACAGCAAGTGGAACTTCTATAGAACAGGATGGAATCAATAACTGAGCGTGGCCTGAAGACTGAAATTAAATGAAGTGACTCCGAGCTCTCATCAGACCTACACAACATATTTCACCATTGCTCAAGATGAAATGATGAACTCGGGAGATGCTACTTCCAAAAAGTATCACCCCAAGACACAGAGCCATGAGAGACACAGAGCCACGGGAGTGAGAGTGTGGGGGCCGAGGGGGCTTTGTGTCGGAGCCTGCAGGGGGAGAGGTGCCACGACAGAGTGTCCAGTGCCCCGCGTGTCACACATGGGCTGCAGCAGCACTGCACGCGAGGACAGCGCTCGCTTCGTGCATCACCACGGCACTCAGCGCGCCGCGGTCCTGATAGAGCAAATTAAATTAGCTGCTAATTGCTTAATTGGTGAGGGGCTCTGTAAAGCAGCTAGGAGCAAATTAAGCAGAAGGGAGAGAAGCGCACATTGCCGCGCTGTGATCCGAGGGGTGCCAGGAAGGAGCTGGAAGGCACCGTGGGGCTGAAGGTCCCAACGCTGCCCGGCGCTGGCCCTGAGCCCCGGCGGTGACTGCAGTGGGGTCCCCGCATCTCCCACCCGCTCAGTGCTGTGCTCTAGGCAGCATCCCCAGATGGTGCCCCCAGATGGAGCTCTAGGCATCAAGCTCTGCCTCCAAACCGAGCGGAATCGCTGTGTCTTCCTTGTCAAGAAAAGGAATTGAGGAGGGGGTGCAAAGAACGCACATCAGTGCTGAGACCTCCGCCCGCAGAGCGATGCTTCCCCGCAGCACAGCCACAGGTGTCGGGGGCTCTCAGCCCCACGCCTTTCAATTCCAGGCAGATGCTGCATTAACTTGCGTGACTCCTTGCCTGTAACAGCACATAATGGAGCACGAATGATGTAACTCAATGTGATGCCAAAATTTATAGGAAAAGACACCGCTCGCCGAGGTCAGGCTGGTATCTGATTGGAGCTGGCAGTGGGAATAGCAGTGTTTGTGAGCCCGCACCGTGGCTCTCCCACAAATTGCATTACTCTGAAGGCTCTGTAGGGGCCCCTGGTCCAGACAACTCCTCAAAACCAGGGGCAGCCATGGGGCTGGAGTGCATCAAACCCACGCAGGGCTCCTTGGGATCCGCCGCAGACAAACTCCTAAAAGCGCTTTCACTGAGAGATTTTTTGGGGGGTGTTTTTTTCCTTTTTTTTTTTTTTTTCTTTTAAATGAGCAGAAGGATTCTAGATAAACTCGATAAGGGCTGGAATCAAAACAGGATCGCAGAGCCAAAAGCGGAGTGACAGCTATTCCGGGTAGTGAAAATGATGACAGATTCCCAGCAGAAAAATGAAGGCGATGCAGCGAGTGGGGCTCATCCTGCAGCACTGCAGTGCCCGGGGCCGTGGGGGTGGGCAGGGGTCAGCAGCCACCCCCAGGGCACAACCTGCAGCAGGGTGGGGGTCTTGGCTGCGTCATCGGAAGGCTCAGCCATCCAGGTTCTGCAGCAGATTGTTTCTTCTGGTGCAAAGTGACTGCTGGGATGACATGGGGAGCGTCCTCGAGCCAAAAAGAGCCTTAATTTCATAGAAAAAAAGGCTGCAGTCACACAGGGATGTTTCTTGATGAGCTTATGGGGAAACTGAGGCACCAGACGCCCAAAGCTGACCATGACTCTGCTGGCCCAGCTCTGCTTTGCCAGCTCTTCAGCATGCAGATAATCCCTTCAGTTTTCTTGAGAGCTGAACCCTTCAAGAATCCGGTTGCAAACTGCTTGCCCGAGGCAGTACAGGTGCAGAAGTGCCACAGATGCGGGAGGCACAGCTCCTCTGGGCGTGCAGGAGCTGCCAGGGGCCTCACCAAGCCCTGGACTCCATGAAACCCCCCCAGACACCAACAGCATCACCTCTGTGACGGCAGATGGAGCACCCAGAGCTAAAGGGCATCACAGTGTGCGGCTCTCAGAGCCATTTCAGTGGTTAAAGACTGAGCAAAAAAGGCTTAAAATAATAATGTATGGCCATAATACATCGGACACGAAATGAAGACCCCGACGGTAACGTCAGTAACGTATGGAATAATAAGGGGCTGCGTGGTCAGTGTGCCAGGAGGAGCTGGGGCCTCCCAAAGGCCCTCCAGTCGCTCCCACCACCATCTCTAATTCTTTCCTTCAAGTACAAAATCATTCTTCCCCTGATCTCACTTGTGGTCAGAGCTCGGCGCGGGCCCATCACTCAGCGCGGTGATTTGGTTCAGCAGGTGTTGGTTGGGCAATCGTTCATTTCGGGCTAATCTGCTGGCGGCTGTCAGGGGTTATGGAGTATTTATTGAGTTTGTGTCAGGTCCGGATGACCAATAGCCGGCAGCCGCTGGATGCCCATTGACACTGATGATATTGCTGAATTAAACTAGGTGATGTATACAGAACTTGCTTAGAGCTAGTAATGAAGCTGGGAACCATTTGAAACACAATACGGAGGGCCCCGGCGCTCGGGGCTTTGCTCTCTACCTTTTAAATAAAAAATTATTATTATTTTCTTTTAACGCCAAAGGAGAAGCCATGAATCGAGCTCCCCTGAAATATTTAGAGAGAAAAATAGAGTAGCCCAATGGAAATGAAAATCATCTTTATATTCTGTGGATTTACTGCCCGCGAGTTGGGCACCGACTGAGGAATTTCTCAACCGCTTTTAGAAAGGCAGCAAAGGGGAAAGCGAAGCGGGGAGGATGATGAGCTGATTATTGATCATGCTTCAAGGACCTGATCCCTTAAAAGCTTTGCTGAGCACCTTCAGCTCTCATTGACTTCAGCTCAGCACGGGATCAGGATGCATATGTTGAATTGCACTTTGTGGGGACCGCACTCACTGTGCCCGGGAGCTCAGAACCCCTCCGAGGAGAGAACCGAGCACGGGGAAGGATGGGACCACAGCCACGGGATGTCCCCTGGTCACAACCCACCCGGGGATGTCCCATCCCACCCGTGGGCACTGCAGCCAGGTCCCAGACTGGCAGTCAGACTGCGTTGCTGCTGCATTATTCCACACAGAGCATCAGAGTTAATGTGGGGGACAATCAGCTCGTCTGAGGCTGTCACCGCTGCCGCCTGAAACCTGCAGCGCTGGAGAAAGAGCAATCAGAGCTGTGACCTTGGCAAGGACTGGGGTTAGATTACAGGCATGATTAAATGCCGAGGAGAGAGCTCTGAAGCTGCTATTTGAATACCTGTTTACATGTAGGATAATAGATGGCCACCCGCTGCCTGCGAGGCTGTAATTCACTCTGGGGATGCTGGGACGCAGATGACACCATAAAGCACGCGAGGCAGCACAGGATGCTGGCAGAGCAGCGCGGGGCCCTGAGCTGATTTACGGCCACGGGCTCGCTCTGTGGCCATCTCATCTATTGTCTTTTTATTGCAGGCACTGCACGGAGAAATTATTATTGTAAAAATTTGTTTAAAGGAGCTCCGTAAACTCACTTTGATCAGACAATTTCACCTTAAAATCCTCCCGTTCCTGTGGCTGGAATGAGGATGAATGGCGTCTGAGTTATGCTCGGGTACGGCTCCGTGCCAGGCAGCAGCAGGGAGATGGGGCCAGGCTGCGAGGGCCTCGTGGTGACATGGGGCAGGGGCAGAGTTGAGCATCCCAATGTGCAGCCTGGGTCCTTTGCAGGGGTCAAGACCCCAGGAGCCCTCCTGCCCACTCGCAGCACTGCTGACAGCCCCAGCAAATGGGGTGGATGTAACCCTGAGGTGGGGAGGGGGGTGGGAATAGGGGGGGGGAGAGGGATGGAGGGAAGCAGTGTGAGCTGAGCTGCAGAGCTGGTCGCCTTCCTTCTCTCCATCAATAGAATGGGTGTTAATGGATTCCCGGAGCTTCTGCTCCTCCTGATGAATGATCCTTTTGCAATCCTTTCTGAAAAGCACAGTTTGGGATTAGGGCTGAAAGCTCCATTTGATTAAGAGACCCAGGTGCAAATGAGGAGGTGTTTGGTGCTCAGTCTTCCTGCTTTTTCCATCAGGACCTGAGATGAAAATATTTCCATTACTATTTACTGCTCTTTGGTGCCTTCTGCAGGGCAGTGCCCTGAGCCCCCTGCGCACAGCCCCTGCCCAGGATTGTGGCTCACTGTTACACGGTGCTGCAGCCGTGACCTTGGGCAGAGTGCTCCATCTTGGCTGGCAGTGGTAAACAGGAGATAATATTTCTCCATTTCCTGCAGTGCAATGTAAGAATAAATCAAATGAACACTGGAGGCTGCTCAGAGCGGTCTGGGAGCCAATGCCCTCCCAGGGTTTGTCCCCAGCCCTGTTCCCATCACAGATCTCCTCCCCCTGTGCCACTCATTGGCATCCAGCGTTCCCCCAAAGGTGCCATTGTGCTTTTATCAAAGTGCTGATGAGCTCTGTGCAGGTTTCCCCAGGACCCTGCAGCAAGTTATTGGTGGCATTTGACACAAGGGGTCAGTGCCTGTCTCCCACCTCACCATTTCCCATCCACTGTTGCTTGATTGGCATCCAGACGTGCAGACTCTGATTACTGTCATGCTTTCCCCATGCTGGGAGCACTCCTTACCTTGTGACTAATTGTCCAAAGCCATCAGACACGAAGGTGATCCACACACATCCCATCGACCCGGGGCTGTGTGGCAAGAGAAGAAAAAGTAGGAAAAAAATCCACCATCTAAAACCATTGGCACCCAAATCCCTGCCCATCCTCAGCTGAGAAATCGGTGGTTCCAAGAGGTGAAGGTCTGAGAAGGGCTCCTCAGTGTTTCCATCACTGTTCCTAAGGCTGATGACCCTGGGAGCACTGACTGTTGTGCTGAACAAAGGTGGTGGCACTGGGGCTCACCTCTGCACCACGATAACCACCACCAAATTCTCCTTTCCCAGAGGAGAGGAGGGGACTTGAGCACCAGGGGAAGGCTGTGCCTTGTGCCCTGCTCTCTTGGGACAGCCTTAAAAACCCAAGCCCCTAAACAGCTGAAAAAACATAAAATGCTCCATATACTCTCTATAAACAAGCAGTTAGAGAAACCCAGGCTGGAAAACACTTGGTGGAATAAGGTCAAGCTTCTCATATGAATCAAATTAGTGGCCGCTCAGCTAGCACCGCGGTGCATTAGGCTGAAGGGACTGGGGAGCACTGCTATTCTCAAGGTTACGCTTTTGTTTCCTCTCTGAGCTGCTGGGTCATTGGCCACGCTCAGCCACTCCGGGGGGATATTTGCTGGCCACTTCCCAGCTCCGAAGGTGGTGGTGGGAATCCTGGTGTAAGAGGAGGGAGCTGTGAGGGGGGCAGTGGTGCTTCCCATGATGGTCAGAGCAGCACCGTGCCGGGCTCAGGGCCCGCAGTGCACACTGAGCATCGCTCGGAATGCAGCGAGAGTTTCTCGAGACTGAAGCGTTCAATTTTACTCCACTGAGCATCCAGTATAATCCATTGAAAGGGCACTGTCCTTCAGGCCTTTCAGCCGGGCTGACAGCTGCCCTCTGATTAATTGACAGGTTAAAAAGATTGATTCCACATGTCAGAGCTGTAACCCTGCCAGAACAATACGGCTGTCAATTGGGCTGTAAAACAGACGCTTACATTAACAGCCCTGACAGCAGCAGCACATGAACACATGCACCTGCCTTTATGGAGAGCCTAAACACACAGCCGGGCAAAGATTAATCATCCTGAAAGCAGTGCTGGGGGATCACATAAACGTTGCTGCGGAGGAGCAGCGGTGCTCAGGCCGCTGGGGGGACCCACGGTGGGGACACATCCCCAGTGCCGATGGCCACGGGCGCAGAGCAGAGCACTGCAGGGGTGTGCATAAGGCATAACCCTGAGCACCAGTGCTGCCCAGGGAGGGCTGTGGTGCAGAGATTGATGCAGAGCACAGCTCCCGAGTGCAGCACTCCGTCTCTCTCGCTCGCTTTCCTTATCAGCACAATGTAACTCATTAATATCTGTCAGGCGGGGCTGTTTCCAAAGATCCTCAGCTGGAGAGCAGTGCAATATCTGAAGGGCGATTTATTTCTCTGACAGCTCCGGAGCTGCCACGGGCGCTGAGTCCCCGTCCATGGGTGGTGGCCCCACTCTCCCACCCCGAGTGCTGAGAAATGCCAAAGCCCCGCGCGCCCCGCAGCGATAAGGAGAGGGTGAGTCACCGGGAGCCGGGCGCTGCCAGAAGATGTTTCAAAGCTTTTATGGGGAGATTCAATGCAGATATACAGAGATCAATTATCTTAAAAGCAGCAAGGAGGTTCAGCAAATATTTCCAGCTTTAAACAGGTTTATTTCCATCTGCACTTATCTGTGCTATTTAAACTCCATTGCTTGCAGTTAATCTTTTGTAATGCAGCATAAGAGGGCTTATTTACTTTCTAATGACATCAATTGGCCATAAATATTAGACATCTAAGGTTCGCTGAAGCTGTAGGGACAGTTTTCCATTCCTACTTGACATTTGACTATTTGCAGTGCTTCCTTTCTGTTTGTTCTTGTGTGACTCACTTATCGGCTGTCATAGGCCCGTGTTCGATTTATTTAAATTGAATGAATAAGTACATTAGGCAAAGCTGTCAGGGGAAGAGAGAATGGGAACTCGCGGGGATGAGTGATAAGTCAACAAGCTGCAAGGGAGATTCTGAGCAGAGCTGCACAAATCAAAGTGCTAAAGAGGAGGAACAAAGCACGCGGTGACGCGGCTCTGCCGGGAGCGGAGCGGTGCAAACAGATCCCGGAGAGCGTCGCCAACGCCGATGGTTCTGCGGTTGCTGCAGGATCAAAGGCTGCAGCCTGCTCTGTGCCACCGAGCCGTGCACGTGGCCGCATCGCTCTGCACGGGAAGATGGTGTTTCTCGGTCGTTTCCTTCGTTGCTCGCTACTTAGCCGCGCTAATTAATTGCGGAAAGCTCATATCATAGCCCTACTGGAACTGTCGGTGCTGAATCCATTCGTCATGATCCAGGAGAGGGGGGGGGAAGAGACCTCGAGTCACGCTGCCGTTCTCAGCTCATGGAAGCAATTTGCTTTGCGTGAGAGTGGCGGAGATGAAAGATGTGTTTGGGAACCACCTCGGCTCGCGGAGGTGTCCTGCACCCCGCTGGGACACAGGGGGTGCTGGGGGTGAGAGCCCCGTCCCACTCTGCTCTGCTGATCCTCTCCCCTCGCGCTGTGCTTTTGTTTCTCACCTCCTACCCCCCCACACCCCCAGACCTTAATTGGCAGAGCGCAGTAAATCAAAGCTGACAGTGGTTGAATAGCAGCTGATTAAAATCATTTGTTTTCCAGCTCGGCCAGCTGCAGACTCTTGCCTGCACGACTCTTGTGGCATTCCCTGCATTGCTCTCCCTCTCTCTCCTTCCTTTTGAAGGAATCGCATCGCATTTTTCCCATTCCTCGCAGATGAGGTGCTCTGCTTGCCCCCTCCACCACCACCAGCCCCCTCCCACGAGTGTGGCCCTGCGCAGCCCATGGCCACATGGGAGCTCCCACGGGGCCGCACAGCACTCTCCGCTCTCATTGCACGGCCACATCTGCTTCGGGTTTGTTTGTGCTTGTTTGGCTTGTTTTTTTTCCAACAGCAAAGCTGGGAGGGAGGGAAAAGCATTTAATTTCTAATCCCACATACCCGGATCGCAGAACACTGAGAAAAGAGTTGGGAAGGTGCTGCCAAGGAAGGAAGGACCAGCACTGAGAGGGTGCATTGCAGGGAAATGCGTTCCCGTCCCAAGAGCGGGGCCACCGCCAGCCCCAAAAAATGCACTCTGGCCACGAGTGCCATTCCCCGATCTCCAGCATCTGCTGCCATATGCATCGAATTAAAACCAAATGCAAACTATAAATCTCCCTGCCATTCCTAGGAAAGGTTTCACATGACAACCGCATTCCTGTGACACTTTCCATCTTATGTTTTACCGCATGGGCTAACAGCTGTTTCCAAAACAAACTGCTGGTGATGAGCAGACGGAATCGCGGCCGCTGGGACAAAGTCGCCGTTGTTGCACCGGGGCCGTGCGAGCGCGGGCGGTCTCTGCCCATTCAGCTCCGTGGGCTCAGAGCACGTGCAGGGAGCTCGTGGGAGGACCCAGGTCTGCGATGGGATCCTTTCATACAAATGTTATTTTTGCACACAACCGTGTCACGAAGCCAAGATGGCCTCAAGTATGCAATGTGGGCCTGATTCTGCCCTATGAGGTGAAGTCCGTCCGTGCAGCATCCACCTTCCCAGCACGCAGATGGGCAGCACCAGTACCAAAAGTGGTGGCCTTGCCGGGAGGATGTTTACCTTCCCAAGCCGCCTTCTCCTTACATTTAAACAAAAACGTTTCCTTTTCTAAACAGTTTACATTTCTGATTCCAGAGGTATCCTGCTTGCCAAAAGCGCCAGTATTTGTCTCACTTTAAATGCGTTTATATGCTAATGCGGACAGTCCCTCCTACTTGCACACATACCACACACAACTCGATAGAAATTACTCTTTTCCTGCTAGGTTTGCAAAATGTGGCTGTCAACCCTCCTTTGGATTCATCTGCACTGAGTGCAGTCCTGCACTGCCACCGGTGCTGTGATGTGGAGGTGAAGCACAGCCCCGGGTGACCCATCAGAGCTGGCAAAGCAGTGCTGCATTTGGAGGAAGAGGAGAGGAAGGGGACGTAATAGTTGGGGACATGGTTCTGGGATGGCTGGACAGCAGCACTGCTGTTTATGTCTCCTTTGGGATCATCATTTATCTCTTCCTATCCCCCGTCCATATTGCCCCACGCCAGCATGTTGCTTTGTTTAACTTCTTCTTGAAAACTAGGAAGAGATTTTGCTTTTAGAGTCCCCAAACCCTTCATTTTGACGACCCTGTTCTGCATTAAGGTCATATTATAATTGACACGGGAGAAGGAGATTAATTGTTTGGGTTGTAAGGCACAGACAGACGCTGGCTTTCTGTCTACATTTGGGACAATCATTCTTACAAGGAACCTCAGAACTTCTCACACAATGGAAACTCCATTTCTCAACCCGCCGCCATCGTAACACCATTGCAGCACTATCAGTCTTGAAAGGACTCTTAAAAAAAAACTCAGATTACTTGCTAAGATCTGCAGAACAATGCCACTCTTAAACCACCTTTCTTCCTTTCAAGTTTTCAAGGCTGAAAGCTGACACTGGGAGGGGGAGAGCTCTGACTCATAGCAGGCAGGTCGGACGGCGTGCCAGATCAGGCAGGGCCCAGCAAAGCTCTGCGTTATTCTGGAAAATAACGATGGAAAATTCATTTAAGAATCGTGTATGGCTTTGCCGGGGTGGAGGAGGGAAGGGGCAAATTTAATTCAGGCCCAGAACTCCCCTCAAACGGATGCTGGATGTAAACTTTAGCTGCGTTTCTGTCAGCCCTAATGGATTTCACTTATGGGAACTATAATAAACAGCTCATTACGGAGTCAGCTGCGGGAGCGTTTTGAGCCCAACAGGGTCATTTGTTTTCCAGGGCAGATTTAGTCTAAAGGGGGCGGACAGATTAATCCCGTGCTCCAAGTGTCTGCATTAGTGCTGGAGGAGAGGTGACAGAGTGGCATTGGGTCCACAGCAGAGGCCACTCCTGGCCCGAGCGTGGTGAGGAGCACAGGGAACATCCCAGTGCTCACTGAGCAGAGCTCAGGGAACGGTCATTGCTTCTTCAAATGTTCCTGTTAATAGCACTTAAAAAAAACCACCATAAATTCAGCCCAGAAACCATCCTGGCTAATAACGCCGAGGTTGGAACTTGTAAATGCCATTGCAGCTGCAGCTGTTGTTGTTGTGAACACTTTGAAAGCTGCTGCTTTCTTTGCTGGAATAATGATCTGCACTGCGTGGTGACCCTCGAAACGTAACAGTGCTGAGAGATAACAGAGGAGCTGGGTGCTCGGGGAAAACAATTTGCTGCGAGAAAAACAGCTCGAGCCTTCATTACTTTGGCTCTGAGTCCTATTCCTGAAGATGTTGTTGATGCTTTGCACTCTTTTGAGGTCGGCCTCATCATTTCCCATCCCTTCATTACGATGCCATTCGTTAAGCCCATGAGTGTTGAGGAGGCAATGGGATGGACGCGGGTCGCAGTGCGGTTACAGCATCCCCTCGGGTACCCATGGGGGGACCACAGGAGCAGAACTGGGTGGGCTCAGCACTGCGTGGCCTCACCCCGGCCCATGGGAGCTGCCCCCAGCCCATCCCGACTCTGGAGGACTCTCGGGGGTGGAATATATTCCCTCGCTTAGAGCTGGCAGTAACTCACAGCCCTGCAAAGCACTCTGCCAATACAGCATTTGCTGATGTATAGCTACAGCCATTTTCGCTGTTTCCCTTACTCTGTCTCCGTATAGAATAATATGCGATTAATTGATTTTCTGTCGCTCTTTTAGTACGGAAAATTAATTTTGGAGCAACCTTGTTTTCTCAGGGTATGAATTCTCTACATGCAGAGTAATTCCGCTCCTACATTATTCATGAGAGAAAATAGTGATGGAGTGTGTAACTGAGGCAGCCCCAAGGCCACAAACTGATAGTCTGCGTTACTGATACAACAATATTCCACTGATGCTTCTAAATAATTCACGGCTACAACTCAATTTGGCACCAGGCACGAGGCCCGGGGTGTGTGAGCTGAGGAGAGAGGGGGGGAACCTCAGGGTGAGAGGAGCCGTGCTCAGGGCCAGCACTGAGGGTTCCTGGTCTCTGCTCCAGGCACAGAGCATCACTTGGGCTTTACGTCTCCCATCACAGCATCATCCCCCCAGGAGGGGGCCACATGCTGCCTGCCTCAGGCTTCCCAGCACAGACATGGCTGCAGAGAGGGTTAACAGCCCCAGAGTTGTGGAAAATGGATGGGGCCTTCCCTCCCTCCTCCCCGCCGCTGGCATCGGCTGCACGGAGCGGGTCCAGCAATGGAGAGCCCCTTCCTGGCACCAGCCTCCCCCCAGATTAATGACTTGCGATGAGATGCCGAAGTCACACGTTGGGATTTTTTAGCGTTGAACTGTACCTGGCACCCAGCGGCCATTTATCACGGGGCTGCAGATGGAAGGAGGCAGCAGCGGGATGTGAAGGGCCAAGAAACACAGCTCTGCAGCCAACCTGCTGGGGGCTGGGGGGGCTGGGGGGGCTGAGCTGCAGCGAGCCCAATGGGGGCCAGGAGGGGCAAACTGCTTTGGTTTCATATGAGATGATAAATCGGATTTCTTTGGGATATTGGAGCAGCTGCATCTGACCTGGCTATTTATCTGACAGATCTTCAGGGTGCGTGATAACAGCTCTTAGAGGATGGATGTGGTGTTATAAGCCATCCTGGCACAGAACGTGATTAATGGCATTCACAGAGATAAACAGATCGCGGTGTAAGAGAATCCCTGCCCTCGCTGGGAAGTGGAACAGCACCAGGAGCTGAAGCTCTCCCATGGTCACTGCCACTCTGGTGCCAAACCCTCTGGGAGATGATGCTCGTGTGCCACTGGAAGCAACCCACAGCCTGGGGTCAGTACCCACAGAGTTCTGGTGGTGGAGAAAGGGGAACCACAGCATCCTCGGTGCAGAAACCCTCACCGAGAGGGACGGATCAAATAAACACTGAGATTAATTAATCACTAATGGCACAGACTAAAGGTGACCCTTCGGCATTTACGGACTGAAGACAGGAGGGTCAGGATTGAGGAGCATTCACGCTCCATTAGCTGAGCCCCAGCCCTGCCAGAAGAGAGGGAGAAATCCCTTCAGTCCGTGCAGAGGAAGCTCGAGCTTATTGTTTCCTGCCAGGGCCAGGGCTGCGTTTTATGAAACACCTGCGATGGAAAACACGAGCACAGACCCGAGCGGCCGTCCCTGAGGACACGGCCCCGTGCTGTGGTTGGGGGCTCCGTGCCACGCTCCGCTCTGCCATGCCCGGCGAGTTCTCCTCGTCGGCATTAATAACGGCGGATCAATTACAGCAGGCAACCGGGAAAAGGGATTGTGAAATCCTTCCTGCGTAGTGCTGGAGGTGGTGTGTGTGCATGTGTAATGCGAGCGATACAAGCCACCAGAGAGGGGCTATAAAAGGTGCTTTCTTTTGCCTCCAAATTTTGCTCTGTGGCTGCTCTGTACCGTGCACCAGATGCAGCAGCAACAGCGTGAGGCCTATAACCTCCTTCCAAATGGTAATAAATCCCACAAGACCCCAACACACTTGTAATTTACAACTCTGCTAAAATGAACATTATTTCAAGCTAAGCGTATTCTCCGAGGTGCGGGAGGAATGTGGCAGCTTTCCTGCTGACAGCGGAGTTTCTTTTTTTAAATGTCATGCATTCGCTTTCATTACTTCCAAATAATTGCCCGAAAGATCAGCAGCCGGATGGGAGGAGAGCGCTTTGTATGGCTGTGGGTCGATCCCATCGAGGCACGAAGTAGCTGAGGGGAATGGGTCGCAGTGGGGCAGCGCTGGGTTCTGGGTTCCCCCCGGCTCTGTCCGGGGCAGAGAGGCTCCAAGACAAACTCCAGATCCTGTAACGCAAGCCCTGAAGGAAAGCTGTAAATATAGGAGCTGCTGGCAGAGAGCAGGGCTGGCCCTGGGCTGCAGCGGCCGCTCCCGCAGTGGGAGGTTTGGTGCCGGGACGGGTGCAGGAGGTATTTCAATCTAACAGTTGGAAAACAGGGGCTCTGTGGTCCGTGCATGGTTTTCTTCCTCCACTGGAAAGAGAGAAAGGAGCAGTGGGGGGAAAAAAAGCTGTAAGGAAACACTCCCCCCCCCACCCCCCCCACCCCGGGTGATGAGGGGTACGGGGGAGAAGTAAAGTGCAGGTTAGGAGAAAGCACCGTCCCATCTCCTCTGGAAAGCAACTGCAGGTGCATCGCTCCATGAGCTTGGCCGTGGTGAGCTCCCACTGCCCCTTATCTTCCTCTCGCCCCTCCCTCCTTCAAGGGAGGAGCAGCACAGCTCAGTGATGCACTCCGTGCAGCTGCATCCCTGCACCCCTGGTGCTGCAAAAGATGGGGGCTGTCCCCCCCCAGCACCCCCCAGAGCATCCCACGGGGGCCGGCCAAGTCCCCGCTCCACCGCCTTGTGTCCTCTGCATAAATGCAATTTACCTGAATGTCAGAGGAAAGCATTACAGATAACACACTGCGTGTGTCTCTGACCCAGTAAGTGCTGAAATCACAGATCTCATTATTCTGACATGATAGAATTTTTTTTTTTCCCTCCCCGCTGCAACCCTGCTGCTGTTGTTTTCCAGACTGCAGACATAATTGCCGAAGGTGCAAAGCCTCCGCAGACAAATACGTCTTGCTTACTTCCCTAAATCTAGCAAAACGCCAGCTCTGTGTGTGCATAAGGAAGCGCCGTTAGCTCACAAGCAGCACTGCCTCCATCGGGTGCCAGTCAGAGCCACGCTCACCTCTGGGACGTGCGAGACGGGGTGTGGGGCAGTGAGATCCGAGGTGATGAGAAGGGACGTGCAGGGACACGGCGTGGTGACACGTGCAGCCCCAGCAGCAGTTTCAGAGTAGCAATAACCCTACGCACCTTTAATTGCAGCGCCATTAGTTCAGTGATGGAGAGCTGCCCTGAGCGTAGGGCTACAAAGCAAGTTTGCTTTGCAGAAATGGCGTGGGGAAGAGCAGGAGGACAGGGCAGCTGTGTGCCCAGCTGAGCACCTGCACAGCCAGCAGAGCTCAGCAGACGGCAGCAGGGAGAAGAAGGGTGAAGATCACCTTGGGTTTGGAGGGGCTTCGTGAGGCAGCTGCCCTCTGCTGCTCTTCTTCAGGTGTTTGGGAAGCACATCATCAATCCTTGCAGGGTGCAGGTGGGCAGAGCCGGGTTCAGGTGTGACATGCAGGTGTGTGCACATTGCCCCACTTTGGAGCGATGCTGCTCTGCAAGGGCAGACCAAGCAGGATTGCTGGGAGGCAATTATGTTGTCCTTGTGATGTCCCTTCTGTAGTTCCCGTTGTCGTTGGCCTCCACATGGCCCAGCTATTAACAAGAGATGGAAATCAGTTCCACGTGGCTCTGACTGGGACTGAAATGTGGGTCTCCCCCTTTAGTGGGGCTGGTGAGCGGCGCTGCTTTTTGGGCACACTTGGTTCAGGGCACAGCAGAAAAGGTGCCCAAAAGTCACACCATGCCCCGGTGTTCCCACTCCCAGCATAGATCTGGAGGTTTAGGCAGCCCCTGAGCACCCTGTGCTGAACTGACCTCAGTGTTACAGATGGGGACCCATCGCTGTCCAAACCCCTCAGCCCCATGTTCACTCCCACAGGGGGAACTCACCATGCAATTCAGCTGCAACCCATAGCTGCATCCGGAGCCGACAGCCTTCCCCCCACACAATAACCTCTCATTATTTTTTAATGTTGTTGTAACTTTATGGCTTAATCAGTATTTGCAATTTGTTAGTAGTCCAGGCTGCAATAAAATTGTTTTCCAGGTACTGAAACATCCTATCAAGGTTTGTAAAGCAGTGGTTCTTGGTTTATCACACTCATAAAAAGCACTGGCAACTTGACAGATATAATAACTTTTTTTATCAAGTGTCTAATTTGAGAGGAAATTAAGCCATACATTACACGCCGATCCGAGCTGGAATTGGAAAAGGACCCAACCACCTCATTCCCACCCCAGCGTTTCCTCTCCCGTCCCATTCCCCGCTCAGAGCGCAGCACACAGAGCTGGCCGTGCTCCTGCATTCTCTCTGCAGTATCCTCGGACTGTGTGTGTATTTTTACAGGGCACTGCACACTTAATAAAACATAATTTATGTGGCCTGCATTGATGTCACCGCGGCGAAACAATGCTTCGCCTTTACTGCAGCGAGGAGCGGTGATTTACACCAGCGCCTGGAAATGCTTCCTTGAAATGCAGTGCAGATTCTCCAGGCCACTGCTGCAGCCCCATCCAGGTGCTCCCTGTTATGGCAGCATTGTGGGGGCCTGGGTTTTGTCGGTAGGGAGCAGCTGACCCTGCTCAGGATGCAAGAAGTGGGGATTTGTCCTTGGGGCTTGGATCCGTCCTCCTCACACCCCACTCCAACCCTAAATGCAGCACCACGAGCAGCATCGCTGGCTCTGGGGGCTTACACAGCCCGGAGCCCCACTCCCTGCTCCTCCTCCTCTCTCTGCCACGTGAAATCCGTGGTGCTAATTGGAGAGCCTGTCCTCAGGTTATAGTTGCGAGGATCATTATTTTGGCAGTTAATTCCAGCGTTGGCTTTCCCTCATTCCCAGAAGTGGCAGCAAAATGCCAATGAGCAACTGAGCAGGAGCAGGGATCTCAGGACACGACCCTCGCTCTGCTGGAGCTGCAGCAGGAGCAGGGCTGGCCACGTATTTGTTTAGATTTTCACACTCACAAATGTCGGTGACGCAGGAGACAGGTTTATGGAGAGCAGAAAAAAAGAAAGAAGAAGAAAAAAAATGTTGACAAATGGCCCAGTAATCAACTGGAACATGCAATAAATCATTGGAGTGCCAATAACACTTCCAGGACGAGTTGCGAAAGGTCATTGCGATGCCACCATGCATCACGCAGCGCCAAACAAAGCAAACAGAACATGTTGGGAATAGGATTATGGGAGAAGCATCTGTCAGTTCTAATTAAGAATTAACTGTGGATCCTATGTAAAAAGATGTGTGGTTTGCTCCTCTCTCTCCCCTTTCCCACTTAGCTCTCCATTTTTCCCTCTCTAAAATAAAACTCCATTACTTATAAAAGAGCCCTCTGTCAGGGATTCCGTCCGACAGCAGCGCAGGAAGGTGATGTGACAGCAGGACTGCAGGGCAGGATGGGGATCTCCTCGGTGCCCAAGGACAGCACCAAGCCACACCACCCACAGGAGCCCAGGGGCGCTCACGCAGAGCCCATGGGCTTGGACTGGGGAGGAAAGGAAACAGAAGGTGAAGTAGTGCTGATGAGATTAAGCAGAGAAGTTAAAGAACGGAATGCCAGCAGGGGAGAGGCATCGTGGAATGCCACCACTCCTCCCTCACTCTCTGCACCCATAGCACTGTCCTCCTCCTCTCTCTTTCTCCTCTTCTCCCTTTCTCCCTTTCTCCCCTTTAACCTGAGCCAAGTGTGGGTGCCCATCCCAGGGCTCCCGCTTTGAGCAGGCTATGCAAGCTGCATGCTTTATTCTGTTATTATTATTTTTTTCCCTTTCTTCTCCTCTATATTTCCAGGCCTCTTTTCTGCTTAAGTTGGCGTTTCTTCTTTTTTGCTTTCCCTTTCTGCTGACTGAGACGAGACCGTGTCCTACTTCAGCACCCCAGGATTTGTTACATCTTCAAGGTGCAGCTTTATGGCCACAGTTGTCCTGTTTATGGTACAGTTCTTCTTATGGGTTCTAATAAACTTTGTAGCTCCAGGGTGCTCTTAAATCCTGATATGAAAGATAGAGAAGAATCATTATTTAGTCCAACTAAATATAGGATGCTTCACCCTTGAAGGCTGAGGATAATGTTTCTCTCGCAGGTGTGGACAGACCCATAACTCCTGTGTGCAGCAAGTGCAGCTGCAGGAGGAAATAATCAATGCTTCCCATGGAAGGAAGAGTGCTCAGCCCAGTGGGATGGGGAGAGGCAGTGCCAGCTGGATGGGTGCTTAGGAGGGATAGGAAGAAGTTACCAGGCTGGGATGCAGCACTCATAGTGCATGGGAAGCAAAGCACTGCACCCATTGGTGGCAGCCAGTGGGCTGCAGCCGTTGCTTTGTGCTTCTGGTAGCAGCCAGTTGTCTTTGGGGCATTTGTATACCAAAGCCTTCCACGTGTGTATGAAGCTTAAGGCACTTCTACCAGTCCTGCCAGGGATGGAGGAGGGTTGCTGGGCTCTGCACTGAGCAGGTTCTACACCTGGGTTCTATGCTGAGTGGATTTTACATTGAGTTGGGCTCTACAGTAAGCTGGGTCCTACACTAAGCTGATTTCCATACTGAGTTGGCCCCTACATCGAGTAGATTTTACATTGAGTTGGGTTCTTCTCTGAGCAGGCTCTGCAGGAGCTGGACTCGATGATCCTTCTGCATCCCTTCCGTATCAGGATGGCTATATCTTCCTGTTGCATGCCATGCCCATGCTCCTCCTAGGAAATATATTTGGTCCGAAGTACACTTGGGTGCTCTGAGCAACAGAGGCTGAATTATGAAAGAAAAAACACCCGCTGGTTCTGGTGCTGGCACTGAGCTGAGCCTGGAGCCCAGCCCTGGTGCAGGCCCGTGCAGTGCTTGCAAAGAATTGGCACAATATATTTCAGGGAAACACTTTGCTTATATATAGTTTTTTTCCCCTTCCCTCAGCTTTCCCAAATCCTGTCTGATTTCTATTTTCTCTCTGGGAAGGAAAAATGAGGTCAAATGAGGTGGAAAGGCCTACTCCATTCTCCAAGTTTTTTTTTTTTTTCCAGTGTGTGTTTTTCCTTGGAAGTTCCCTCGGAGCAGCAGCACAGTGCTTCGTGTGCCCCAAAGCTCAGTGGTCCCTTTGCTTGGCAGAAGTTACCGTACACCAACCATCGCTTTGTTGTAAAAAACCGTCCGACAACAAAACGTTGGATCTGCAGTGTGGCTCCCAGAGCCATCACTCACTTTCATTTCTTTGCAAGCAGTTTGCTTTCCATAAAACCTCTGGGTTTGTTCTGACGCAGAACTATGAGAGATTGTTTGTAGGGGGCAGTAATGCAAATCGTTGCAGGCTACAAATGAACCTTCAACTGAACACAACACCTCCCCAAAACCAGTGATGATGGTGCACCAAGAGGAGGGTGACGCGGAGCAGAAGACCCCTCAGTCTTCACCATCCTTTGGCCTTTCTGCCTTTTTTTTTTTTTTCTCCTTTTTTTTTCCCTTTTTCCTTATACCTCATCTGCTGTCACAATTCCCCTCCTAGTGGTGAGTGATGGGCTGTCGGTGCTGGCGCGGGGCNGGGGCCGGGGCCCCAGGGGCCCCCGCCACCCCCCGGGCCCCCCCCACGGGGCCGTGGCAGCAGTGCATCCCCCACACTGCCAGGAAAGATTCCTCCCCCCGTCCCCATGACCTGGTTACTCACATTTTCTGTGCTTCCTGCATGCCACAGCTCCGGCCGCTCTCAGCTAAACGCACAGAGCCGGTGTTGGCGCTGGAACATCCATCTGATCGTGCTCACATGTATAAATAATTGCCTCAAAACCCATTGGAAAGGCCAGGATGGGAGACA
>VXAB01003183.1:1733-14271 GCA_013399175.1 Odontophorus gujanensis | reverse complement strand
TTTTTTTTTTTTTTGTCAGGGAACACTTTGTAGTTTGTATTTTGGCCAAACACCTCATTTACTAGCTGAAATTGAAAGAATTTAGGTGGTTTTTACCTGGTATTAAATTAAGGGAGAATTATGAGATGCATAGCCGCGTAGATTCAAGTTACAGAGTACTTCAGTTTTCTCAGGCGTGCTGCTCAGAGTGGATGTTGATGAACTGATGTATGTATCTTCTTCAGGAACACCATAGCAGAAGAGTGGACGGAAATTACTGTTTAGACATCTTCTCTTCTTGCTCATTATCTTGATGATTTGAGAATCACAGGAGGAGTAATGCTTTTTGGATTTTAACATTGCTTTGCAGACTTGACTGGAATTCTGTCTTATTTTTCTTAATGTTGGACAGTCTTATACTGCACTGATGATATGGACCATAAGCCCAGTTAAAATGTTTTTCTGTAGTCTGAATGCCAGTCTGCATTATAGATTTCTTCTAGTCTTGCAGCTCCTCTGAGAAAGGCAGGGTATGATTCTTCAGCGTGTGTTCTCTTAAGCTATAAAGCACATTAATGTCTGTACAGTGCGTGCTAGTGTGTAGTGGAAGTTCTTTTTTGGATGAACTTGCACAATCAGTTTGAATTGATTATAATATGATGGTTTGTGTATCGACATAATTAATAACTGTGTGGATAACAGTAACTATATTTATGTGGAAAATGTAACTTGGGCTGTCTTGTTGCTTTGTTTCCTTCCATTGTAATTGTATCATAGCACAGGAGTTTGATTTTTGAAAAGCTCCAGCCAGTCAGTAACAGTATGCCTCCTTTTAACAGAAATAACTGTGTTTTTGCTAAGCATGTCCTTAGAAACTTAAGTTTTGTGTTTTCTTTCTCATTTAGATTAATCGGTGGATCTGATAACAAACTAATTTACCGACACTATGCCACCTTGTATTTTGTGTTCTGTGTGGATTCTTCAGAAAGTGAGCTTGGCATTTTAGACTTGATACAAGTAAGTTTGTTTACTTTTTTTTAAAAGTAGATTTCTAAGTACTTTGGAACTTCAATATTTAGCTTTGTCTTTCCCCATAATATTTATAATGAAAGAGACTTTCATACTATGAGTGTATTCAGAGGGCAGAGTATTATTTTTGAGCATCTGTAAATTTTCTGTACTTACTTTGAGTGACTAATTTCCCAGATTCATGATAAAGTAGGGAATAGTTCATTTGGAAGCTACTGAGCAGTCTTCAGTTATATTTTTGCTGCAGCTTTGCAGGCCTTGTTTTGTCTGGAAGTCAAGATTATGCAATTCAAGCATTTGCCAAGACAATTTTAGATGGTGATACATAAACTTGGATCCATAAAGCTGTTCATAACGCTTTTTCATATGCATATGTGTGTGTGTACATTTGCCACAGACAGGTAACAGATTTATAGCATTCAAAACGTGTTAGGATGGAACTTTTCAAAACAATCATGATGAATTAGGAGTTTTTATTCAGATGTGCCTTAAAAATTATTGTACATGCTGTTCTAGGTGTGTGTTCCCTACTGGAGTGGGGTGGGGAAATGGAGGGTAGGAGGGGAACAGAGAAGATTCTTGGGGTCTAAGTATGTAAGTCTTGACAGGAAGTGAGCTTAGCAGGATAACTGCTTGGTAAAACTGAGCAAGAGAAGGAATAAAGATAGTAAGTCTTACATCCCTTTGTTTGCTGGGCATCTTGTGTTTGTGCGGTGCCAAATGGAACACAGGTGGATTTTCCCACTGTGCTGAGCAGATCCTGTCCATGCAGAGAATTTCACCTTTTTGTTCCCTTCAGCTATTTTATATTTATTCATTAGGAAAACTTAAGTTCTTAAAAGGTGTTCTCAGGAGAACCTCTTTCTGCCGTTTTTGATGATGGCAAGGAAGTGCAAGTGGTATAGTTGCTGTGGTCAAGTGAGAGCTGCCTTTAGGCTCCTCTGTGCTAGCTGTGATTAACTAACTGATGGTGTCCTGTGATAGAGGTATTTTTGTAGCATAGCACAGTTCCTAGAAGCCACAGCGTACATGCAGCATTGCACAAGCCTGTGCCTGCTTATTTGAAATGTAATGTGGATCACTAACTCCTAAATGCACAGTGGTCCAGGATCAATATTACAATCCTTGATTCACCTGCATTTTTCCCAAAGATACTGGAAGTTATAGATTACATTAATAATATACGGTCCTCTCAGTCCCAGTGTACTAGTACCAGTAAAGCAAACATGGCTTGTTCAAGATCAGTAATTCTGTGAATGCTCCCAGTGCAGCATGTATGATTTAAGCTGCTAAATATGTCTATATCATCAAAGATAAAGAAGCAAGGAAAACCATGTCTGGTTATACAAACACATTTCAAGAGAACTATGACTATATCAGTGATTTCTCAACTTAGAAGTTGTCTGTAAGCAATTTCACTAATTGTTACTGTAGTCACTGGTGTGAACCACAGAATTGTTTCTCACCCTGAAGTAGCATATGTCATCACGTAAAATTGGGTGTTGGATGTGTGATTCATTATTAAATCTTCTAAAACTTGATTTAGTACTGATAAATTTATTCATGTTCCTGAACTATGTATACTTGTTTACATCTGCATTGTATACGTTTACAATATTATAACCTTTAAAAACTCATGCATCAAGAAAATAGATTTGTTACTTGATTAAAATCTGTGATGTCCTGAGACATGGGTGTGTGCGTATCGATTATTTTACTGCAGAGAGCACTGTGAACCTCAGAGGCTTTGTGATTCCCCACAAACCTTTCTTGGTGGAGCTGAATATTTTCTTGTAGTTATCTACAAGTGTTCAGAATAACTCTTTGGGGTGAAGTACTCCGCTGGACTGTAAATCCAAATATTCTTTCCAAATGTGCTTGTGGAGAGTAGAGAACAGAGACTGTTTCTCTAGTTGCTTGTGTCGTCTTTACTCATAGAAACATGCTGAATTGTGTGAGTTACTGAATCTATACTGGCCTTAAGCGCTTTTAGCACTTTGTTCTATGGACCTGCTTGGCTGCTGATTGCTCAGTGTGATTTCTAAAATATTTATGAACTGAGGAAAGAAGCATGTTAATGTTTCTTGTGTCTTAGGAATGTTTTTCAGATAAAGAGCTTTTTTATTAATATCTCGTGTTGAATCAAATAAAGTCAGGAGTGACAGTGTAAATCAGTCAGTCTGACTTGCCGTGTTTTGCAGGACCATTATGCAGATTCAACTATCATTTCATTTGTTATGGTATACTAAAAGTGACAGACCAGTAGCTTTCACAGAATCACAGAATTGTAGGGGTTGGAAGGGACCTCTAAAGATTATCGAGTACACCCCCCCCGCCAAAGCAGCTCCCTAGCCGAGGTTGCACAGGTAGGTGTCTAGGTGGGTCTTGAATGTCTCCAGAGGAGACTCCACCACCTCTCTGTGCAGCCTGTGCCAGTGCTCTGTCACTGCACTGTGCACATTTGTGCAGAACTTCCTGTGCGTCAGTTTGTGGCCATTTCCCCTTGTCCTATCACTACAACCTGCAGTGCAGAGAAGAGTCATCCTCATCCCTTTGTCTCCCGCTCTTAAGATATTTGTAGACATGGACCAGATCCCCTTTGAGTCTTCTTTTTTCAAGGCTGAACAGATGCAGGTCTCTCAGCCTTTCCTCATAAGGGAGGTGTTCCATGCCCTATATCATCTTTGCAACCCTCCGCTGGAGTCTTTCCAGGAGATCCCTGTCTTTTTTGTGCTGTAGAGCCTAGAACTGAACACAATACTCCAGATGAGGCCTCACCAGGGCAGAGTAGAGGGGGAGGATCACCTCCCTCGACCTGCTGGCCATGCTTCTTTTAATGCACCCCAGGATCCCATTGGCCTTCTTGGCCACCAGGGCACACTGCTGGCTCATGGCCAGCCTGACATCCACCAGGACAGCCAGGTCCCTCTCCTCAGAGCTCCTCTCCAGCAGGTCATCCCCTAACCTGTACTGATGCATGCGGTTGTTTCCTTCCTAGGTGCAAGACTCCAGTACCTTAGAAACTTTAAACTCTGTTACTTCCTATGCCGAAAGTACTTGGATGGATTTCCATCACTTGATCTATATATTTCACCTTTTTATCCATTATGATCCAGTGTTACATTGCATGCCAGTGTTACTACTCGAATAAAGCAGAATAATATCAATAATATCAAATAATATCAGTGGTATTTTTGTTGACAGTAATACTTGATTATTTTTTTTTTGAAAGGTATGATTTTCTGTTTAAATACAGTCTAACCACAGTACCTGCAGCTGTTCAGTGTCCCCATTTATCTAGATCATTATAGTTCAGCCATCTGATTGCAGTAGAAAATATACACAAATTAATTAAACGTTTTTGATTTCCATTCTGGCTCACAATCTGTTTGATCCTCTTAGCAATAGCAGTCAGAATTAAATGGATCTTGCTCTGGAAAAGCACCCTCAAAAAATTTGTCATTACATCTCAACCCTCTGTGCAGTGCAGACTGGCAGTGTATGTACATACACCTGCATCTACTCAAGTAAATTAGCACTGTTTTTGTCTTCAAAAGTGTTGAAGCATTTTTGTGTCTTTGTTTACTACAGTTCAGAGACAATACAGAGAACAGTAAGCCATCTGGAGTTTGTTTTAAGCCTTATGTATATTGACTTGATTAACTGGTCCTCTACATATCTACTTATTCAGTGATTTCATGAAAAAAAAACAAAACAAACAACAAAAAGAACAGATGAGATGAACCCAGACCTCTGTGTGGCTGAAATTCCCCATCAAGATGAGAGCCTCTGAGCCAATACTTCTTGTAGCTGAAGCAAGAAGGCCTCATCCATGGGCTTCACTTGATCAGGTGGCCTGTAGTAGACCTCAACCACCAGACATCCTTCGTCAGTCTGATCGCTAAGCTCTCCACAAGCTCTCAACCTGGTCATGGTTGTTTTTTAGAGCAGTCTGTTTCTCTCTGTAGTGTTCCAGTTCTGTGATTTGTCTGTGATAGCAGTTAGGTTGTGATTTTTGAATTGCATCTTGGTTTCTGTCTCCTGCTTTTTTCCCATGATGAACATATTGGTATAGAGGCACTTCACCTGGGCTATTGGTTGCATTATTTTCTTAGAGGAGCTCTCCCAAATTTCTCTGAAACAAATCTGAGTTTTTCCTGTTCTACTTCTGCTCACTCAGAAGTACATCCCCTTCCCCTGTCAAATCTAGTTAAAGCTCTATTAGTCCAGGCAACTTGCTTCCCAGAACATTCTTGTCTGTCCTAGTCATTTATGTTCCATCCTATGATAGTATGCTTGATCACATGGATGTGCATCCAAGATGATAGTATAGAACCCTAAGTATGACACCATCCATGCATCCAGTCATTCAGCTGATCTGTTCTCCTTCTACCTTTGTCTCAGTCTCAAGCTGGGAAGATGGAGGAGAACACTACCTGTATCCCTAGGCCCTTCAACATTCTCCAAAGGACATTTCTGCAGATTATACCCTGTTGCTGCATTCCCTAGGCACCCAGTGTCAATGGTTTACAGGCCGGTTCAGCCTGGTTCTGTGACGATTTGTGTGGGGGACTCACAGACTCATACCCCAGGAAAGGGAAAGGGGTAAAGGGAAAAGGGAGATGGGCATAGAAGCAAAACAGCTGTAACGATCTGAGGAGGAAAGCTAATTTACTAAACAAGATATCAGAAAGCAAAATAACACAATATAATACAATATAATTGGAATTGAAGCTGAAGGCCTTACGCTAACGCTGAAGGCGAGATGGCAGCGAGCACCCACTGCTGAGTCCATCCCAAAGGAAAGAGAGTGTCCCGTGACTGCAGACAGTTTTTATCTTTCCCTCTGAGTGGGAACATGTAAAAATACAAAGCATCGCACAGTCCTCTGGGGAATGTAGTTCTTCTCTTCTGAGACAGGTATACCTGGAACTATCAATGATCCATGGAGCCTGGAGCATTAACTCTTTAACTCTTAATACACTACATGATGTTATGATGTGGAATACCAATACAAAAAATCATAAAACCACGACACCCAGTCTCAGTAAATAGCTAGATCTGTGTGGTCATTCTTCCATGGAAAGTTACTTATGACCTTGGAAGATACTGTTGCTGGTAAGATACATATGGGAAATACTGTGCAGTTCACTTTGAAAAACTGTTTTCTCTACTCTCGAGGGTAAATAATGCACATCAGGGGTAGTTTTATCTAAGTAAAGGGAGAGACATATAACTGAGAAACTTATTGTGGTAACAAAACCCAATGAAACGCAGCAAAACCCAGAAAGCATGACATCAACCGGCAAAACCAAAAATGCAACTAGGGCTCAGTCAGCACTGGTAGGCTTTTGAGAGTTGGGCAGAAAGTAGTGAGTAGGAGCTAAGAGTGGAAAGAACGTGTTGCTTGATGTTTTTGCAAAAAAAAGCCCGTACTGACAATACAGCAGATATATTGATAAGTATTCTTGAAAACTAAGTTTTGTTTTTGCTAATTAGTGGTTTTCCTTACTGCATAATTGTGGCATTCTCTGTAGCAGCTAGGGGTACCTCTTATTTCCATTTATTAAAGGAAAGATGGGACATTAGTGCATGTATGGGAAAATAACTGTTTGTGGGAAAATACAGTCTTCAGGCACTTGAAGTGAAATGTGAATGATAACTTAATGCAGGTCATCCTAAAAGAAGAAAAAACAGCCTTGAGTACAGAGGACTGGCTTTATTGTAGGAATATTATGTTCTAAATCAGCTAGAGTTTCAAGAAGCTTTTGAACAGTCAAAAACAGTGAAGGGTGGTACACTCAAGGGAGGAAATAGAATTAATTGTATGCTAAAGTATTTAGAAATAAGTGGGATCTTCTTGAAGTGGGTTACACTTATTGTTTTTGCTACATTTTTGCACATACTGTTCTTTGTTGATATCTTACGTTATGTAGCATCAGATGCATATAATTAATTAGATATTATACTTTTCCTGCTAGCTTACTTATATTCCCAGTATTAATCTCTATTTTATTCCCCTTTCTTATTATTTGCCTGATTAAGAAATGAGGTCTACATAGTAAAGGTGGTCTTTGTTTTGGTGTATTAATATGCACAGGGACCTCTTTGTTTCTGTTGTTCTCTGTATATAAATTAAAAGTATTGTTTCAAAAATGAAGCTCAAGGGGGAGCTAGATAGTCATTGTGGATTCACTGGTACATAATGATTTGCTCTGTAGTTCTGTTTCTTTTCCATTTATTTCCCAATAACATCACAAGGTGCATTTGAGCTGTTTTATTTCTTTCCCTGGAGCAACTGGTATGTTTTCTCTTCTGATTATTTTGATCTACAAGGCTGCAGTATATGCAATATTTACTGAACTACTTAATTTCTGGCAATGCTTGCTATTTGTGCAGTTCATTTAATTCTCAATTAAAATTTTAATAAAAGCAAAGTGGCTCATATTTTATCCACATTGGTTATTTAAAGGTATCTTAAAAGAGATTGAGAAATGTCAGTGTAAAAAAATCTAGCTTCCTTTGTAGATCAGTGCTACTAAATACTAATAATTTTTAGTAGATTCATAACTTTATCAGTGCTGGCATTATGCTGAATGACCTTTCCAGGGTTTCTGTAAGAAGTCCTTAGCCAGTGGAAACAGCAACTGAGGAATACTCAGTGGAACCTGATTTTCCTTTTATCAAAAAATACTTAGTGTGTTAATGCACTGGAGGCAGAGGTTTGTGAGTTCCTTCACTGTGTTGTCCCTGCGTAGTGGGTGAACGTGTGAAAGCAACCACTGCAACTACGAGTCAAGTGTTTCTCATGGGGGAAGCCCAAGAAGGAAAAATAAAACTTCAGTGTTGTTGATATGTGAGTGTACATATTGCTGTTAAATACACATATCTGATGGGCCTTTAGAGAGTTATTTTGTTTTTTGTTTTTTTTTTGTATGTATTATTATATTTTAACAAGTGGTACCCAAGCAATTGCTCACAACCCCCGACCAATGTCCAGCTTGCTTTCTGAACAGCAGAAGAGAAAAAAAAAAAAGAAAAAAATCAGCTCCCACCCTCTTCAAAACTCCTTCCAATTGATATAATATGGAATATCCCTTTGGCCAGTGTAAGTCATCTGTCCTAATTATACTCCTTCCCAGCTCCTTGGGCCCCTTGCTGAGAATGACCTTGGCTTAACAGACAATTATAAATGAGGGTGTGTTATCAGTGTTGCATTTCTCCTAGAAGCAAAACATAGCATGTATGAGTTAGTAAAGAAAATGTTTCTGTCCTTGGTGAAACTAATACATCAAGATGCAACTGTTGTCACATCTGTGACTTCTAGTAGGATTACAGCATAAACTGACTTGTGCAAACAATTTTTCCTCCAATGTACAAACAGCATTCTGTTAACAGTGATAACTGCCAAATTTCTGTGGATGTTTTCAATGTCTTTAAGTCTATCCAGTGTTTATTTTGCATATTTACTGTTGTTGAACCTCAGAAGTAATGAAACTATTGAGTTTCTATTAGAGCTTGACCTCTGATCTTTTTTTTTCCCCTCTCTTCAGGTATTTGTGGAAACACTGGATAAGTGTTTCGAAAATGTCTGTGAGCTGGATTTAATTTTCCATGTAGACAAGGTACAGTGATAAGCTCCTGCAATATTTCTTGCCAAGTAAAATGTTTGATTCAACTGATAGTCAGTATTAAAATACGCAGTGATTCTACTTCTATCGTTAGTGGAGTCTAGACAGATTCTATGGAGATGTTATTTTTAAAACTTGAAAGCTGAACATAGCCTACTTTTCTAAGTAAAAATGTATTTAGGAGCTTTGTGTGGTGTTATTACGCATACAGTGTTGGATACGTATGAATATTGTTTTTACTTGTAAAAGTAAGGCTTAAATAATTTGTTCTGTTTAGGTGTTATGTTACTTAGAACTGAACGTGCCATAGGAGTTTTTCTGTTATGTCTGGCAGTTGTCTGTTAAATGCTGTGGTTATTTAACTTAAGAGCTGGGTGGATCTTTTTCTGCTAAATCTCTAAGGGATGTTAGGTTTTTTGTTAAACATGTGAAAAAATACATTTTTTTTAATATTCCCAGCTTTCAGGAACAAGTACCTTATTTATTAAGCTAGTTTTGAGAAAACTTATACTAATTGTTCTGTAAAAGGATTTCATCATTTCATGGTACAAAAATGTGAGAATTGAATATGTAATAAATTTATTCCTTCAGTTGCCATTTGTACCTACCATTGCTTTCCCTGTCTGTGAACACCTTTTTCTTCAACATGAAGACATGAAAGGAAAATAAGACAAACATCACTAGAAGTGGCCTAAAAATAGTAACAAGTTATCTGAAATTACTTTTCCAAACTGACTACTAAGTTTATTTCAAAATCAGCAAATTATTTATTTAAGAACCAGTTACACCCTGACCAGATGCTGAAATGCAAATGACCTTGAGTAGGTGTTTGAATTGATAACCTGTTTGTGACAAGTCATTAGGAATTTCAGCCTGGCTGGAATACTTTGACTGCTTCCAAAATGACAGATTAAAGTTCAGAAAGAACTTATAAGATGAATGGCTTATATATTGGCTTTTGAGTTTAAAGCACCCAAGTCATGCAGTACTCTTGTGGCAAGGAATTTGATCTGTAGCCTAAGATCTGAAATACGAGGGCTGCTCTGAAAATAATGCCTTCTATTTTTTTCTGTTGGTTTATGACATCAGAGGTGGATATTGGTTGTATGGCAGCAGAGGGTGAACCTTTCCACCAATATTCCATTACATTTTGTTGCTGTGCAACAGGTAACAGTAGCAGAACAGTCTGACAGAACAGTGTCTTGACATGGAAGTGTGTATGAAATGAAGGTGTGTAACTGAATTATTTAATGTGGAAAAAATGGCACCCAATTGACACTGACTGATGCTTGCTGAACATTTTTAAAGACCAAACAGTAGATGTGAGTGCAGTGAGTGGTGTGTTTTAACACTGACAGCTGTGATATGAAAGGCAAGCCACATTGCAGACACCTATGCATGACTGTCACACCATGAAATGAGGAGCATCTCCGTCAGCTCATCCATGTAAATTAACTGATTATAACCAGGAGACTGCATTGAGCTTCAGCTCAGTTGGTTTCAATGCATAGGGAACAATGTTGGCAGATATAATATTGCAGAATCAGTGGCAGGTAGGTTCCATGACTGCTCACACAGGCCAGGCTGGTTGAGATTTTGAGCAGCCTGGACTGGTGGGTTGGGGTGTTACTGCCCATAGCAGGGAGATTGGAACTAGTTGATCTTAAAGTTCTCTTCCAACCCAAGCCACTCTAAGATTCTGAATGTTAAGGACATGAAGGAGATAAACAACAGTCTTTCCCTCACATTATCCAAATTTGCGTGAAGTTTAATATAAAGAAAATTACATATTTTTCATGATTTATAATTAAATTATGGAACTCTGTTGTCACATTTTTGTCAGGGTTAACAGAATCACAGAACGTAGGGACTGGAAGGAACCTCCAAAGATCATCGAGTCCAACCCCCTTGCTATGTGCCTGATCTATTTTTTTTATGACTGAGGCTGATGTGAAACTACATTATTCAGAGATTCAAATATTATATCTTGCATTATTTTACATTAAAAAATGTATAGCTGATTTTTGAAAAGTTTTGCAGGAATCTTACACTATAATACTTTTTACAAACTCTGGAGGTTGTGTTGTGATGAGTGGTATGTGATGAATGATGCAGAACTTTCAGTGCTCTACTGTGGTACACACAGAGCTGAAATGTGTACTTACTGTGGATACCTTGAACAGCTACTAACTTAAGCGGATGTTACCTGGGCCTATTGCTGACATCTCTTAGGCATTATCTCTGTATCTTCTACCAGGCTGTTGAAAATAAAATTTGAGTTTTTAAAGTACTTTTCGCATTGCAGAATTCAGTGCCTCATAATTAATACTGAAGGTTGCTTGTGATGCAGTTAATATTGCTGACATCTGCCTTACATTTAAATTGTCTGTAATTATCTGCGTCTGAATTCTTCCAGAAATTTGAATTTGTTCCTGGCTCTGAAGCATTTATTTATATTAACGAAACTGTTTCCACATCATGCAGTAACATGTCTGTACTATAAAATCATAGGACAGTTCTAGTATGGATGTCAGGACCTGCTGCCAGCAGGGTCAGCCCTGGGATAAGACCAGATCACTCAGGCAGGAGGGATTCTGCACAGCCCTGGGCAGCCTGTGATCCAAAACAACTCCTGGGGAAAGGTTTCCCTGTATTTACCCCCTGCCCTCCTTCTGTGTCCCCCTGAGAAAGGCTCAGCTCCAGCTACTCACAAGCCCTTTGAGGGCACTGGTGTTCTGGTGAGTGCTGTCTGTTCTGGTCCTCCAGACTCTTTACACATTTTTAACTATTCCAGCCTAACTATCTTGGAGCCCTCTGCTGAACTGACTTCAGTTTATTAATGTCTTTCTTGGATTATTTAGTCCCTGAACTTCACAAAGTGTATTAAATATAGCCTAACACATTTATTTATTATGTCAGTGCTGTAGAGGAAAAAAATGATCTTTTTTAGTAGTGGTGTTGACTGGATTGTAACTGTTTGCTGTTACATTTTAGAAGGAAACGGCAGCCACTAAAACTGACAGGAACAAATTACACTTACGTGCGCCTTTTAATCTATGTATGGTAAACTACAACATCTGTAAAAACAAGATCAGATAACACTACTTATTCTGTTCAGTCATTTTGGAGTAGATTTGATACCGAGTTCAGTCTGTGTATCAGAGTTGAATGTCTCAGTATGTTGCATCAGTAAGTTTAAAAGAAATTGCCTGATAGATTTCTTTGAGGGAAGGAGTGAAGGTATAATTCATCTTTAAATTTTATTTTAATGTGGAAATCAGAAACAATCTGAAAAGACCAAGAGCTGCTCTTTCATGTGCTCCTGTTCTATTCTGCTAGGCTTCCATGGTTTGTTCTCCACTGACTAGCAAAATAAAGATGAAAGTAAGCAGGAACTTACTGTCATTCCTTTCCTTTTCTGGAATCCCAGACCCTGGAGGTTAATGAGAGAGTCTGGGGAATGGGAGACTTTCCTTCAGTCAGGAAAGAGGTGGTCCATGAGTGCCTAGGTAATGCTACTGTTCATAAATCCATGGGACCCGATGGGGTGCATCCACGGGTGCTGAGGGAACTGGTGGAGGTGATTGCTGAACCACTCTCTATCATCTTTGAGAGGTCTTGGAGAACGGGGGATGTGCCTGAAGACTGGAGGATAGTCAATGTCACTCTGGTCTTCAAAAAGGGCAAGAAGGAAGATCCTGGTAATTATAGGCCAGTCAGCCTCACCTCTGTCCCTGGAAAGATGATGAAACAGTTTGTGCTGGATGCCATCTCCAGGCAATTGGAAGAAAAGGAGGTTGTCAGGAGTAGTCAGCATGGGTTCACCAAGGGGAGGTCATACTTGACCAACCTGGTGGCCTTCTATGATGTTGTCACTGGCTGGGTGGATGGGGGGAGGG
>VXAB01003180.1:0-75850 GCA_013399175.1 Odontophorus gujanensis | reverse complement strand
GGTGGCACGCACGGCAACAACTGACTAGTTTTATAAGAGTAATAAATGGAAACATTCTTCAAGAAACTAATGATCCAAAAAAGAACTATGTAAAACAGGTAATCATGTGTTAATTGTTCTGCTACCCGTACTGTAAGAAACTTGGGGCAATACATCTGGTATAGAGCCTTAAGAATATGTTTGATGGTTAAGCTGTACGTTGGAATAAGCTGCAAAGGTGGGCACCCAAATATTTATTACAGGAACAGAAAATGTTGACAGCTCATTAGTGGGATAAATATACACTCTCTGTGAACTTAGAGATACCTGCACACACTTCAAGATCTGTGAATATGACAAAAACTCCACCACATTGCTTACCATGGAAATCTTTGTTCTTGCAAAGAGAAAAACAATACACAGTGTGAACTATAATTTCCTTCAACTGAAATATATCTTTGATGAGTAGGGGAATGAACGTGCTCTGAGGCTGCAAATCATAACTATCACAAGGTTGGCCGAATAGAATACTTTTGTTCTCACTGTTTTGTTTCTTTCAAGTTATTAAAGTTGATTAAAATCCATTTTGTACATTGGAATGAATTTTCCTTTATATTTAATTCCCAACACTCAGATTCCCCTCCCCTCATTTCTATAAAACAGTAGAAAAGCATAAAGAGCATCCTAGGAAGTAACATGCAAACGTTTGTGCTATATATTGTTCTACATGAATTTCTGGTATGTTGAAAAACATAATTTTTTCACAAACACAATGGGTTCTGATCGTGGGATGATAGAGAGGGGAGAGATAGAAGAAAGAAATACTGTGTTTTGCATGCATGTCCAGCGTGCTATTTTTTTCAGTGCTTGGCAAGAAAGAATTGGAGAAGGTTTTTCTGACTTTTACCCTCTGCATTTTACCTTTATTGAGTGATTGTGCAGAAATAGCATCTGGAGGTTTTGTTTGGGGAATGATATCTGAACAAGCAAAAGACATGCAACATGAGAATACTCTAGAATTTGAAAGGTGAAGAAATTAAAGATAAAGGCCCTAAATGATTAAACCAACTCAGCCTTTCTACATCCTTAAGCTCACCAAACTACAGCACATTAATCAACCAGTGAAGATGGTGCCTGAATAAATTTCTAGCCAGAACTGATGACTGTGGAGGAATTTGATTTTATGCTTTGTATTAGCAATAAGAAATGATTTTAATATTCAATGAAATATTATAGACTTTAGTTGTCTACCATCAACTTCATTTTCAACTGGATAAACTTTATCCACTTTTCCGGTTTGAGCTGAAATTCAGAAAAAGGCTGTCAGATACTGAATCTGATTTTAAGTAAATACAATAGGGAAGTGTTCACAAGCAAAATCTTAATTTTTCTTTTCATAATAGACTTCTGATCAATCTGATCAAAAATGAGTAAGGGAACAGCAAGGTTGACCCCAGAACAGAGGAGGAAAAACCTATGGCTTGAGTTTCACCAGTGTAAGTGGTGAGAGCCAAAGCACCATGCAATCACTATATGACTGGTGACAATTACCTGATCTTGTTGCTCACATTTAACCGCAGAAATCAGCAATACAAAGAAGGACATGTAAAAAGTAGACTAAAATTAAATATGTGAAAAATATATATATATATATTTTCATACTCTGCGAGGCCCAAGGGTTAAAAAATATATATATTCTGAAAAAGGAATGTCAGTAATGAACAAAGTTTTCAGTTATCAGACTGGGACAAATTCACAGAGCCATTGAAGCTTCTAGTCATTGTCTAAGGACACTGAAGGGAAGAAATCCATTTGATCTGAGGACTTCCTTTATAGTTTGCCCTTGCTTTAGGAAGCAGAAGTCACGAGATCTTCTGGGAGACCAGTTCAAGTATATGCAGCATAGATGTAGTCCTAGTTACATAGGGAATGGGGAGAGGAAAGATGTCAGAATGGGAGCACGAAAATTCTTTCAGTGTGTCTTCAATGCATATTTAAGTACAATTCTATTAAAGAACAGTTTCAGAGACTGAGGCTAGATTTCTACCTCTCCATTACGAGAAACTTCACCTTTCTTTGACAGTTACCACAGTACAAAGGTTTTGCTCACTCCTTCCCTCAACAGCACAGGTGAGTGAAGTGAATTCTTGCTACTCACAGCAACCTTTACTATCAGCTGCAGGCTGCCTTTCTTTTTAATTCCACCCCCTGTAGGATATTCTTTTGGTCTTTTTCCATTATGCTGAGTAATGCATAGACCAGAAGGATGTGTGTGGTATGCTGAGACTAGTACGCTGTATTGATAGAGCTTGATTAACTTTTCTTTGTATTTTTATAAATTCTCTTTTTTCTTCTTTTCACAATATTCCACATAAAGTCCCCAATATGTCTGGTGCAGCTAAAGCTTAGCTAATTACTTTATAAATGAGTAAAAACTATATGGACTTTGAAAACACAGATATTTACTGACTTCTGTAAATATATGTATATTTTACTCTGCAATTTAGAGAAAATGAGATTCGTTGTCTCTAAACATGGATAGTACTATCAGTTTTATAGAATGTATAGTACATACACTACAGCATACTCAGCTAATGTTTTCTTTTTCTTGCTGTGCATTTCAAACTTTTAATCAATAAATGGAAATATTCCAGTTTCCAGTTTTTATTTTCTTTACAACATTAAATGGGAAATGGCCAACACAATCTGTATCTCCAACAATCTGCAGGAAAATATTTTCATCTTCTCTGTCTTCACTGAAGCTGCACATCAAATCAATATCCAAGTCTTTTCAAAACTCTATCAATGGAAAATGTAGACTATTCCTAATCAAGGAATTTGAAACCAAGAGGCAAGCTGAAGATGAATTAGAGCTTTATATTTTTAGAATTACAGTCCTTGGGGGGAATTCTTTTACTGTAGATAAAGAAATATAATATAAAGGATAATACAAATATCTATCTAGTAAGGAAAATACCATTTAAATGTTCAAAAGAGTTAAAAAAAACTAGATTAAACAACTGGTTGTCATAAACACAGGGAAATAAAACATCGATATTAAAAAGGGCAACATTTCTTAAATATTCTACCAGTTCCAGTTAATATACAGTCTACAATATAAATTAGTGTTCCAACAGTAGTTGTGGAAAAAGTAGGGAGTAGACCAGTCGTTCAGTTGCCATAGCACACTAGAGGCTATATTTGCCCCCTCTCGAAGAAACTGGTCTAGATAGCCTCCAAACATAGCTTAATGAACTAGACAGACTATTTAAATCTGGCTGTTTTCTATGATCCTTTGTTCAAAGTGGACCAGATGTCTGTTGTTTAGCTTAGAATTAATTTTGTAATTATTTAAAAAAAAAATCTAGTACACCAAGGTTGCATGTGTGGCACAGGTGCATTTTAACTGCTCTGTTGCATGTCTCTAATTAATAAATAGGATTCTGGATTTTAAGCCAGTTTTTCTGCGTTCGCTTATTCTGGAAATTGCATATCTTTATTAAAAAGAAGAATAAGGAGTGAAAAAAAGATTGAGGACTGCAAAGTAAAGAAAAGACTGTAAAGCATTAGACTAATACTTAATGCACTGCAACCTACAATCTGATCACACATACAATAGATGAACTCTGAACACATGAAAAATTAATGGGGAAAACTAAAGTGAAATACTGGTAGAGTTTGCTCATTTGGTAACACACACCACAGGATAGCGGAGTTTGGGTTTTCTCACATGTATGACAGTAGGTTTTTCGATTTTTATTTTTTTTAATAAGAAAAATATCAAAACAATGGATAAAAAAGGAAAGCTCAATATAAGAGAATAGACTTTCCAATTCAGATTGATGTATTCAACTCATCTAATTGAATATATTAAGCAACTACTTACTGTAAAAAAGGAAGTATCCAATATCTCTTCTTCTCTCATGTGCTTTCTGTAGATTTTCTGTTTAAATACACACATAGTATTAACACTTAAGCTTTGTGTCATCGCACGACTATAAGAGTGTCCTACTAAAAAATGGGGACAACTTCTCTGCTTCCAGTGAATCTAACCTTTAGGAAAAAAATTCTAGGAGGCCTTGAACTGTCCATTGAAATAATCTAGATATTCATAAACATTATTATTTAAGTATCAGAGAAGAGTGAATTTGCTTCTCTAGAGTAAGAAACTCTCTCTAGAAGAGTAGGCTCTCAGAAATGCAGAAAAATACATAAACTGAACATTCTCTTCTCCATCAGACATTCACACAAGCCCCTAAGAGTGGAGAAGACCTTTAATTTTCCAATACTTGATCTTTTTTTTTTTTTTTAATAAGCTTGTGTGGCTGTCCAGTTCTACAGGCTGTCAATGAGCTATAATCTGAGTTGATTTAAAAGATATTTAGGATCAGGTGTACCTCCCAGCTCCCTAAGCTTAATTTTCATTTGATGGGCTGACCTCAAGAAGTAGATTCATATAATTGTACAGTCTTTTTTGTCCACTGTTCTGAACCTAAAAATTCAATTTTTTACATAAACTACAGAAGAAAAGCTATAGATTTTTTTCCAATACATTCCAACCTTTCTTCTTCCAGGATTCCATTCTTAAAAACATATCTTTGCAAAACAAGGAGTAAGATTTGCATGTACATTCTAACCTTTAGATCTGGATATTTTCTTTTGGTATTCTGCTGTCATCTTAATTTTCATCTATGATCACAAAAAAAAGTGAAAAATATTTATTATTAATTACATTCATCATTTAAAAAACACATTTGATAATTTTAAATTTTTTGAACTTACTGCTTTGTCCCAGAGATTGTGATATACTAAAGTGAATGACATACAAAGGAAGCTACGCTGGAACAAAAGAAGAAAGCCATCAGTATCATTGAAAAGGGTATCATGAAATTCATAAGACTGGATCAAATAACAAGAGAACAAGAGAACCAAGAATTACAGACTTCTAATTTACTTTGAACATTATGGAATTTGTGTATAAAATGTAATCTCCAAAACATGGCATTGCTACAGAAATTGAGTATTCTGTGTCAATTTTTTAACACGCAACAGTATACAGTGTGCAGGAATGCTTTCTCATGCTGAATATATTCTTTGCAACTTAAAGGGGTAGTAGGCAAGATTTGCCTTCTAGATAAATGCAACAGTTACATTTTCTTCCCTAGTTCAGAATGGGGTATATGAAGATATTCTTTGCAGAGAAAATTTCCTTGAATTTCTTGCAAATTCTGTTTATTTTCATTAAGACTCACCTCTCCAAAATACTGAAACATACCAGACCTGGTAGCAACTCCATCCAAATCTGTTCTTTCACTTCCACTAAATCTCTCTACAAGAGTGACTACACAGTAAATAAAAATTAAAATCAGACTTGTGATAAAGAAGATTTTACCTTGAAAAGAAAGAAGCTAGAGATTTTATGAGGTCTGTTAGTGTTGAGGGTATTATATTAAATGTCATATGGACCACTGTGTGCTTCAATGCAAAGAAAGAAATTTCTGTCATTCAAAACCCAGTAAATTTGGCAGACATCCAGAGATTTCTGCAGTTGCTTGGGAAATATCTCAAAGACGAAAAATAATTTCTGTAAAAGTAGTTGCTATCTACAACCACCTTCTTCTGAGCTCCTCTCTGAAACTGAACAGATACAGTTACTGGCAGATTCCAGAATTCATATTTGGCAGCAAGTGTCTTCTGCATGGGAAAATCCTGGCATCTACTAAATTCCCTACCTTGTGAGCATGAAGTATTGCAGCCTCTCATTTCTCTTTCTTCTTTTCCCCTGTAGACTCCCAGCTCCAATGCCTTTCACAAAAGCAAGGTATTTCAAGGTCGCCTGATGAGAAGCATTCTGCTGTCTCAAAAACACATCTATTAACTGAAAGTCATTAGAAAAATTAAAAAAAAAAATGTGAAAAAGGAACATTAAGAGGGAGAGGAAGGAAGAAATAGGATAATTGGCAGATAGATCTCACACAGCTAACTCACTCTGAGTCCCACATCTGCTTCCATTCATCCACCCCTAGCTTATTTTCTCCACACAATAATGTTTCAGACAACACAATACCTATTCAACATTTTCCCGTATGTTCAATGATAAATAATGGTAATTAAAAATTCACGTACCCCCTAGGACTTTATTTATACTAACAAAAATATGTCATTTACATTTTAATTGTGTGTGCACTTTTAAGATGATTTGACTACTATAAGAGACATAGATTTCTCTACAAAATAACTAAATTTATGAAGACAGATAAATGCTTTAAGGACATCAGAAAACTCAGCTCCAAGAATTATTATTCTCAAAAACAGTTAATTTGACCTTAGAACAACAGATCCTGCTAGACAATACCTAGCATTTAAAATACCTACAGACAAAATCCATCATTGCACTAGAATCCTCAGTTTGCATTACAGTCAACAAAAATGGAAGAACAAAGAAAGTGCATGCATCTTGAAACAGGGTGAAAGTAATGTCTGATAATAATGTTGAAGGATCTATATAAGAGTGAGAACAGACATTCGATTCCAGTTCAGAACAAAACACAGATAATGTACTCTTTATGCTTGGTGCTGATTCTATGTCTTCTCATGGGCTTTGACAGCACCCCTTGTGTCTCAATGTCAGTGAATCACTGCTGCATTTCAGTGCTCTGTTGTCTTTTCTGGACTCTGTGCACACCTAAAGCAAACAGCTATAAAACTTTCTTTATAGATTAGAGGTGAATTCAGAGTTGCTCTGATTGACAACTTACTGTCTAGCCCAATTCACAAAACAAATGTGAATCATTTCTAGTCTCTTTCAAGTTTGATTGCTGGCAAATGCAAAGGTGACGTCCTGATTCAGAGAGCGCATTCTGGGAAGAAGTGATCATCATGGCAAAACCTGGAAAGATTAGCTAGATTTTTACCTGAGTAAGATCCAGTCAAAGAAATTAGGGGATTGTACCGAGCAGTATATAGCATGTCTGAAATTAAAATAAAATAAAATAAAATAAAATATCATTTAATTATTCTATAGAAAATAGAACAAAAAGAAAAATGCAATCAAAATTCCCCCCGATGACTTTCTTCCTAATCTATCCTATGATTATTGTCACTTACAAAAATTATGAGGCTTTGACTACATAAGATTTATAGCCGTATTATGTTGTCGGGAAAGACTTCTGTAAGTCACAAGTCTTGATCTTTCTCTTGACGCTGAGAGCTACAATGCTTCTTCTCAGAGATTCCTGAATTTGCTTGTCTGCCTATGAAGTCATCCTCTAGGAAGTGTTTTTTATTGTATTGCAGACTTTATTCATTTTCTTATAATGAGAAAAAGAGGTTTTTGTTCAACCTGATATTTGTACTCCATGTTCCATTAACTTGAAACAGATATCAGAAAGGCCACAGGTACAGATACCATTCCCTTGAAAAGCATTTAACAAGTAATTGTTTGAAAATAACCACACTGCTATCTTGATTATGATATACCATGAAATTTACAATATTAACTATGTATCATTTAGTTTCCAAAAAAAAAAAAAAGATAAAAGTGACTAATTTTGAGGAAGATAATTGATCAATTCTACTGCTAGATTTAGCCACAGGTTTTTGGATTTCCAAGTACAAATCTCTATGTTTTTTCTGTTTATACTAAGCAGAACACTGTTTTACAGCCGGATTTATAGTTTGCTAGTTTAAACATAACTTTTTATAAACATGGCTTCTTCTTCTTTACTTGGACAACAGCTGAAGTCATAACAGAGAATATCATTTTTTTTTAAACTGACAAAAGTGTATCCAAGAAAGCAACCAGTCAGACCATCTGTCTACCAACAGATTTTCTAACTGTAAGTCTAAAAGTATGACTAGATTAAAATTACAAAGTCAGATACAGCAGAGAGCAACAAAGAACTCCCCTCCGCCAATTAAAACACAATTAAAGCACAATTAAAACAAGCTTAGTGGTTTCTCATGTTAGTCACTCAACTTCTTTTAGTGGAGTTTAACAAACTGAATAAGTAACACTGACTGTCTCTTGCAACTGCTTTTCAATCATTTTCATTGATTGACCAGACAATCAATGATCCCTACATAAGTACCAATGGGGACAAATGGAAGAGAACATCAGTAAAACGCTGAAGTAAATAGTGGGGTACTGGCAAATGTAGATTGATTATGCTGTGCACCAACTAAACTGTTGTGGGATGGATGGAAGAAGGAGAAAGGGAGGACATCTTAATTCAGAAGAGTTTTAATGGAGAACTTCATTAATTTTTAATTAGGTCCTTTACAACACCAGCTCTCTCTCTTTCCCCTCTTCTTTCCCTCTCAGCACACAGGCACAGAAGCACAAAATTTAAAAAAACCCACCATACTAACATCCAAAACCCCACCTACTCTGGTAGAAGGATAAGTGAAGAGGATGACTCTTCAGAAACATTATTCTTTAAGAATATAATTAATGTACATGTTTTTAAATGTGCTGTGGGACATCAAGGACATCTGCCCAACTGTCTTGCTCTGCTGATTGGCAGCGACAGAGGGCAGCCTGGTAAGATTCCTGGAGGGGGTACTTTCCTCCTGGTATACCAAGCCTCCTTCAGTGTTGTGAGGTCATACCTGTGAATGAAGATACCTTCATTTTCAGCTGTTAGGAAAATAATATCTGAAGCTTCATGCTGGCAGGGAATCTTCAGAGACAGTACCAGACTTAAGGTTTGCTTCCTCAGCCTGTGGGTGCCACTAATCAGACTTGACTAATTCACTGTACTGTGTGACTGTTCAGCAAATATCCAGCTGGGCCACCTACCTGGAGATGTTCTTTTCAGAATTGCAGAAGAAAGTTTCATTTTCCAACGTCTTCTTTCCACAGATTTGCAAAAAATGATGTTTGAAGAGCTGACTCTTTATGAGGAAGTTTCCCCTAAGCTGGTAAAGTGGGCAGACGGACTGAAGTCGTGTATGAAGAAGACGAGATACTAGTACTAGTCATATATTTTCTGGAGGATAAGTGACAAAGACAATGAACAGAAAGGCTTGGAGGCTGACAACATGGAAAACATATGGTGAAAATACAAAAAAGAGAATGTGTATCCAACATCCAAGAGAATCAACACATCTTAACAACCTGCAGTACCTGCCTTCCCGTTTTTACAAAGCTTTGTTTCTCACGTTTGGTGCAGTATTATTTGGCACATAATAATAATGCAAATTACTGACACTTTTTACTACCTGGCTGCTCAATACAGATTTTACAGAGGATAGAGCAAAATCACACCAGGGAGAAATTGCTTCAGTGTTTCTGAGCAGTAAAGTATTCATAAATCTGGAACTGAATGTGAAAAAGAAATGTACACTTTCTGCAGGTCTCCATTTTTGTGGTTTCTGTTAGCAAGGATCCCCTGGGTATAACTTGTTGAATTAAAATGATGAATGTTCATTTCTTAGGAAAGCTCTGTAATTTTATTACTATTTATTCTTATTAGGGCAATACTTTCATGTCACTGCAGGTATGCCTAGATGTGTCAGGGCTCCTTTATTAGCCACCTTTTTAGGAATTTAAATGTAATGCACATTTGTCATTAAAGCAAAAATTTACTTTGTGGCAAACTTTGCTCTAAAAGCTTCTAGCTGGGAAATCCTTGACTTGATTCTAATTGAGAAAAATAAGATACGTATTAATATGAAGAATAAATAACAATCAAGGACTGAGTGCTTTATTTTCCCTCTTTCTGCCATTTCTAGATTTTCACAAATCTATATAATATCACTATTAACTCAATAAATCCAGTATGAAAAATGCTCAGAGCACTAAGTAAAAATATTAAGCGCTAATTTGAATGCACTGGCTACCACTGGGGAGACAGATATTAAAAATTATGCAGAAAGTACATATAATTTGTATACACATACCTAAATCTCTAATAAATGATCATAAAGAAGGACTGTGCTATTTAAATTAATGCAAAATGCAATCAAATATTTAATCTATGATTAATTGCATCTTACTACACCTTCAAAACCCGAGTTCTAATTTAAACTTAAATTGAAAATTAATGTTTTCAGCAGTTTTGAATAGTATAAGATTCAATATTCAGATACTTGATCTACTCAGAACCTGTAAAGAGTTAGCCTCCATATAATTATGATTTAGAATCTATGATTCTATGATAATTAGGAATATTGATGTTAAGTGGACATTCTATATATGCGAACACGCATTGTGTGTGTCTCTCATATTGCAGGGAGAGATGAATACGCATATACATACATATTATATGGACATAGTGCCTCCTTCTGAACACTTTTTGCACTACAGATACACCAAGCATTGAATACCAATTCAGTACACTTTTGTAACATCTACATGAACAAGGAAATGCAGACTGTGTGCTACAAGCTAAGCCATGAAACTATGGTTTTTTAACTACTGTGAAAGAATTTGATATTCCAATAAGTGTGCTATATACCTGGCAAATACAGGCTTGCAGTTCTAGAAAGGAATGCGGATTAGAAGAATACACTTTTCTGGAAATGCTCAGATTCTGCAGCAATGGAGTGCAGCTGCAAAAACATGAAGGAAACACTCTTAGAAGATTTGTACTGAATTAGCCATGGCACTGGAGATATAGGCCACCAACACAAAAATCCAATTGAGTGTGGGAGAGAAAAAACTTGCAATAATTACAGAATTGCTGTCAAGATATCCTAGGACTCCACGTAGTTTAAGACTAGCAAGCTGATTTTCGTTTAGAGTTTAGCTTTAGGACATGAATATTAAGGCAGCAGATTTTTTAGAATAAGAAAATTCTTTTGGTCACTTTAGAGAGATCATCTGTCTATTTAATACTTCAATAAAAACTTTATCCTCTTCTATTCCTTACTGCCAATTAATGTCAGTTAACATGAATTTAATCAGACTTCTTATGCTCCCAGTACAATGCCACAGAAACATTGTAATTTCAGTAATTTTGGTGTGAATTATGGTAGCATAAATGAGACAAGGATGAGCCTTAATAGGTGCACATTTAAGTGTATGTTCTTTAGCCACAGTTTTTAAAGTGCCCCAACACAGCTAAAAATAAAAATTCTATGGGGTACATTTGTGAACATAAACTGATCTTTTTCAATAATTTAGATTAACTTTTCAGGAACAGCTTTGCAGACATACTCTAAAGAATGTAATATCACACAGAAGCTTTATTTATGAGTAAACTAAGTATAGAATTTGATTGATAATCATGCAAATAACTTAGTGTGGTTAAACTACCCAATCATGTCTGAGAAAAAAATAAAAAAATAAATCAGTGGATGTATCGTGATAATGGTGGTGCTATAGCAAGTGTCACTCAACTAGAAATTTGGAAGATGATATGCTTAGAAAGTATATAGCTTACAATTAAAAAAAAAAATTGGAATTGAGGGTGGGTGCTAAATGGAAAAGAAATAATTGGAAAACTGTGGGAAACATAAATCATTGTATTTCTAAAAATAATAATAATAATAATTTTACTTCAGAAATATTCAAGTGAGTGTAAGACAAAAGATTTCCGTCTTGAGCACCTATTTTAGAGACAGTTAGTTAAAATTCTTTCTTATATTTTTCACATAGTCCTCAGTACACCATAATCTCTCTGGGGAAATCTAAGTCCTCAATCCATAAAAAGGACAAAATCCTCTATCTCACAGGAAAATTGTTCCACTTTGTTTTGCTCAGTAAAAGAAGTGAAACATACAAATATTCTGTTCTGATGGATATTATTCCAGATTCCAAATGAAATGTGTGAAATGTGAAAGTAGGAAGAAGAGTGATTATAGTAGAACAATGCACCCTGGAATAATAAGTCTCCTTATTTTAGTATCATGAGCCACAGTTTATGTTCTCACCTGACAAAGAGTTTCAAAGATATTATCAATCTGAAGCAGCAACTAGTACCAAGAAAAAAAATTATAAAAAGATAACAGTACATAGAAAAGAACATTTCATACTGTTCTGTTCATTAAGAAAATAGACAGGGATGTAAGAACATCATAATTGTAACAGCAACAATTCTGAAGCTAAAAACATAAATATAATTGAGAAGCAAAATACCATGAAGTTGTGTGTATTTGTCCTCATCATGCACTAAAAGCCTGCAAGTAGTATAGAGGCCCCCCACTCACCTCCAAAATGTCTGAAAGATGGTAGAAGAAGGAATGGTAGGAAATTGTAGAAAGTTATTGAAGCCAACTACCTACAAATGCAAACATAAAATAATCAAAACTATGTAAAGACAACTGAGATATTCAAGTATGGTGCCTGAAAGATGATAAACTTATAGAAAAGCATTTACACAAATAAATGCATTTGAATTAGCTGTTGTAGGAAGTGTAGGAATATACAAATAAATAAATAGTAGAAATATAGATAAGAATAACCAAAACTGCTAGGTACTGTAATGAATCAGAAAGACAGAAAAATAATCAAAGAGAACGAAAGGAGAAAGAAAGAATTATGTAAACATTGCAGCCTATAGGAAATGTGCAACAGAACTGGGATACTATCAATAAAATTTTAGCCAAAAATTGTTTCATTAAACAATGTTAATCTATGAAACAGGTAGCTTAAAGGTACTGAGAGAATTCATTGCAGCAGCTGAAAGCTATATTATGAGCAAGATGATGTCAAAAAGGCCGGCAGCATGGTTGCATCAGTTGAATCCTCTTTTCTAGTACAGGATACTGCTCCAAACTCTCCTTCAAACTGTATATGAAATGCTGGGCAAGTCAATTAAATCAAACATTTTTTTACAGTTGTTCACAAACTGTGTGCTTGTTCTTGAACTTTGAGTCACCTTGATGCAACTTGTTCAAGGCAGCTACAACTAAAAACAACAGAATGCTTGCTTTCAGAATGCAAATTGCAAAGGATGGTGAAAATACAAACTCCAGGTGCCCCAAGTAATGGGCAGCTCCTTTCACAGTCTATTCAGCAGTTTCCGAAGTATTTCAGTGGTGTTAAGTGAAGGTAAATTCATTAATGTGCTTGAAGTATTTGCATATTTAGTAAAGAGCAACATAGAAGTAACTAATTCATTTAGACTTTGCATACAGTATAGTCTGAGTCTCGTACAGCTGAGAGCAGAATAAGACACTGAAAGAGTGTACGATAAAAACTGAATGTGACTATGTCCTTAGAAACAATAGCCTGCTATGTGCATTCAACCAAAACAAAGATGAAAGAGCAACCGTCATTCTTCTATCTTATTACTTAGGATCATATGGCTCTCCCGTTTTGACACTTCTTCATATATTTCTGAAAATATTAACTTTGTAGTAAACTGAATCTGATTAAACCAGAGAAATTTGAGAAGGAAAATTCCTATCATCTTCTCTGTTTTTCTGTCAGTAATGTGAAGGCTCAAAGCCTTTCAGCTGAGAGATCAGGCTAAGATTATGCTGGTAAATGGAAATGAAAACAGCCAAACATCCACTAACAGTCAGAAGAAATGGACATACTTTTCATACAGAAATTAGAAATTCTTTATTGCACAACAAAAAACTGTCAAATTTCAGTAATTCCTATACCAGTTTTAAAATTCATTTAATACATATCTTATTTATTTCCTCATTGCAAAGATGAATAGAGGCTTGGGGGAAGTCAGGTCTAATAGTGTAAATATGAAAACCCTGTCTCTTTTCCTCAATACTCTTTAATAAAACACACTATACATTGAAGAAAATGTGTTGTAAAGATTCTGGAAAAAAATTTTGATAGCATTACATTTTATAGAAACACAGAAATACTACAGACAGTGTTCCATTGACACTAGTGTTCTTATGCTTAATGCATCTACTCTTACTCAGGGACTAGACTGCCAAAAGAGCTTTGTCTGGAACAGCTGAAGTAAAAGTGTTTCAAATATAAATGTACCTTATCCACTGGCAGCATTACTAGTTCTATCTATGATCACCAAATTTTACAAAGAGCTCAACTCCAGTTTGCAAGTATTAATGAAATTGCCAGATACCCAGAATTACCTAATATTCGTGAAATTTCTTTGGCTGCCATGTTGAAATATTTGACAGTGAACGTCTCTGGGTGATGAAGTTCTATTCATGGCTGCATAAATCTATGAAGAAAGCAAATTAATTTAAATTTACACAGCTGTAACAGAGGAAAGAGAAACAAGATTACAGCCTTTCAAAGAAAGAACAAAATTAAATATAGTCTGAGACAGGCATCCAAGGAACTCATCAAAGAAAAAGGTTGTTTAGCAACAGTAATGAAGAAGTGTTAGACAGTTGAAAAAAAGACTAGACTGCCTAAAGAGCAGACTAGGTTACAAAAGCAGTACAGACATTCCAGTGAATGTTCAGGGACCAGTTCCACATAGTTAGGTGTTGCTAAGTGAATTTCTTTTTGTTCCACAGTGAATTGAAGAAGATAAAATATTTAAAATGTTCATTGATTCACTGATAGTTTAGCATTAATCAAGCTGTCTCTCATGCAATAAACTAAACGGCCTCCCTCTAGGTCAGCAACAGAAAAAGAAAGAAAAACAATAAGAATAATGAAAAACAGAGAAAGACTGTTGTAGTGGCGTTAAGAGAAAGGGTAGCATCACTGAGATCATCTCACTACATAATACTTGCCTGCTATTTGTTCTGTTTAGAAAGGGACTCTGCTGAAGAAAGACAGGACTTTTGTTTAACCACAGCATAGTCCAGGGTTTTATCCTTGAATATTTCTGAAAAATCTCCTGTCTAGTTGCCACAATAACTCTGTTTTTTGTTTGTTTTGTTTTTATTATTTATTTGTTTCCAAGAGGAAACTCTTATTTATTACCTTCCTTCTGTATGACCTTGGCAGCTCTGTAGCTTAGGAAAGATCCATAAAATAGATCAATTAGATTATTATTTTGGAATGCACTTGATAGCATAACTAACCAGCTTGCTAAGTCTGTTTTCTGTAGCAACTGCCAAACTGATGATTGGTAGAGTCATGACTGTTATCAATTTCTTTCAGTTAACAGCAAATCCTGAATGAATCAGAACAACACAGCCCATTGAATTCCTAATTATAAATAACTACAAATTTTTATGAAGGCAGCTCTGAAAGTAATGCCTCCTATTTTATTATGTTGGCCAGAAGCATTGGAAGTGGATGCTGGTGGTGTGGCTGTAGAGGTTGAACATTCCATTAGATTTTATTCCTTTGTGGTAGATGACAGCATAGGGGCAAGTCTGACAAAATGGTGACTGACATGGAAGTGAGTTTGAAGCAAAGTTGTTTCACTAAATACCTCCATGCTGAGAAAATGACACCCACTCACATTCATTAACACTTGCTAAAAATTTCTGGAGATCAAACATTGGATGTGAGCACAGTCAAGCAGTGAGTGATGGTTTCAGCAGTGAACATAGCAGTGTGAAGGACAAGCCATGTTCCAGGCGGCCATGCAGAATTTTACAAGGGCTGCATGGAGATTCCTATCCCTCACTGCTGAAAATTTTTAATGGTGATTGTCTATAGTCTTATTAACACTTTCGATTTCTGTGACTCATCACATTTTGATTTGATAGTAGTAGTAGTAATAAATGGTGCTAGCAGAAAGGCAACTAGCCAATTTCCTCTGAAAACTGCTATAATCCAGAAATAAAGAGCAAAATACTTGTCTCCCCATTTCAAACTATAACTGAAAGAAGAAATTCAAGGAAGACCCAGAGTTACTCAGCTAAACAGCTTCAATCCAACAAGGAAAAACAAATAAATTTCAGAAGTCATTCTCTGCTACAATGTTCACAGTACATAGAAGGGTCTAGAAATGGTAGAAGACACAAAATCAAAACAAGCTTTTTTTTTTCTTATCTACAGGATTGTAAGAAAGAAATATCTAAAACAAAAAATAATTTACCTTATAAAAATAAACTCAATATACCTTTGCACTATTTCAAATGCAAGAGTTCTTTTCAGACATTTTTCATAATTTCTTAATTGACCCAAATATAGAAAGTGTTGAATTTTACCCAGGAAAAATTTCCTGTCTAAACATCTCAAGATAAAAATGACCTAGAAATAACGCTTTAGATTCATAACAGCAAGGGTATGAGAAAGAATATATAAATGTATTTCATTTATATCATAATCATATGTAAAAAAGTTCAAATACACATGAACCCATGAACCACTCTTCAATCAAACTGTGACGCGTCTGTAACATCATGGTAACTGATAAGGGAGAAAAACACTCAGTTACTTACTAATTTTATTTTAATTCAGAAAATGAAATACATGTTCATGGCAACTGGCTTGGTGATGTTTGGGAATAATGGAAGAAACCAAAGCATTGGAAATACCTCGAGGTTATGCTTTGTGCTGAAGCAACACAACCTGATTAATTCCCCAGCTACAGCCTTTACTATAAATCCCTTCTCCTTTATACAACTAATGTACAATTTGAGACTACTTGTCCCTTCTATTTTGTATCTTATACATGACTATGTATTTTCTGTTATGCTAAAGCACATGAGACATACCTCAGTTTATAAAGAAAAAACTGTAGAACTGAATATGGTGTTTAACTTTACACCTGTGCTCAATTCCTTCTCTGAAATGGGAGGTATTTTTTACTTTAATATATGCTTTACTCTAATAGTTTGATTCTTTAACATTTTTAATGTCTCTATTCCAAGTTCTGTATTTATAGTGTTTCCTGAATATTACATTTTGTGAAACTTCTCAATTTGTGAATCTTATAATAATTGTTCAGTCCAGAACCCTGTAAACTGAGTGGTATCTCCTTTACTGGAGAAAATTAACACAGCTAAAAGAACCTGTTGAAACGGTATGAAATTTTTAAGCTTTAGATTCTCCTTTAAAGCTACTGAGACAATTTTGTGAATTCAGCAAAAAAAAAGCGAGCTTTACACATTCACAGACAGAATATTAATTCTTCAGGTCTAGTCCTCAAACCCTTGAGAGCAAGAGGAAGTCTAAACATGCCAATCTTCACTTGCATGGCTCTGTTTTTCACCATAATGTATTGCAAATTGCAGTTTGAAGAACAGCTTGTATTTTTAAAGTGAACCCAAATAGAGCAGAAGAAATTTAGGCTACTTCATAGACAGTACTCTTAAGCTTTGGAGAAGTGTTTGCTCTTCCCCAGATCAAACCATTGTAGCAACAGAGGATAGGAGTGAAGGTATAAAATAAGATATATCACTTCTTTTTTTTCTTTCCACTAGAATGTCTGGAGTTCTTAAAGCAATCTTGACCTTCTGAAATGGGCACCTATGGAATCAATAGATTAAAAAGTCAGACTTATGTGTCAATTTATAGAAAAATTAGTAGATCCAGTAGTCAAATCAAAAAGAGAAAAGATGACAAATCTTGGATTTAGTATTTTTTTCTGCTCTCTCCTTTTCTCTCACATCATTCTTCATTTAACTGTCATTAATAGTTTTTTCTCTATTTTCAAGAGGATGCCGCTTTTAAACAGAGCTCCCTACTTCTGCTCCTTTATCAATACAAAACCTACAATGGTAGCTGGTTTTCTAAGTCAGACTCTTTTTTCACCGTTGTTGTTTTTTGTGTTTTTTTTTTTTTTTTAAATGACAGAATTATAATTCCCTTTCTAGGTTTGACGTGGAATTCAGAGTAATGTCACTCAGGCCTCAGGGGCTGTTGAGCAGCAGCATCAGGTATCAGCTGAGGAAGTCAAGGTAGCATTAGCAGTCATGCCTTGCTTTATAATAGTAGATTCTTCCTCCAGGATTTGTCAATTTTGATTTTGTAGTTCAGTCAGCAATGGCATGTGCTGTTTGCCTCCTGTCTGTTGGCAAAATAAAAGGAATCATTTTGTCTTCCAGTTGACAAGACTGAGAACGAAACCTCTGCAGCTGATTTCATGTTTTGAAGTAAAAGCTGCATTATTTTCCTCCTACCACTGCAGTGATCTTTTTTGTTTAGGAACATTTGGATTCTCTGGATAATTTAATAAGGGATAACTCTTATTCTGACTTGCTCCTTATTTTCAAAGCTGGCACTCTTCATTGAACTTTTCTGCTTTCTCTTCACTAGCTGTGAAGGAAAGACAAGTGCGGAGAAGTGAGAAGGACAAGTCTCATTTCTAACTGCAGGGGAAAGACAGTGAAGAGGCATGAGTTGGAGGATACAGATGATCTCCCTGAGAGTTTTGTTCCCACTAGAGGATACTCTTACCAAAGAAGGAATGAGAAGAATGAAAAAAACACAAACTGCAGTGAACTCCTAAGGCAGCCCGGTGCCAGGACATGAAGAAAGTGGTTCCCTTCTGAACAAGAGGAGGGGGAGGAAACAGCCTAATACTAAAATCTCTGTTGCCAAGCTATGAATCTTAGAAGTTTTCGAGTATTTTTGCCTATTTACTGCATGAAATGACACACCAGCACAGCTTTGCTGTTAGTCACTGCTCCTTTTTTGCTTTCAGAAAGCTTGAAACATACGAGCTTATTTACTCAGCCATGGGATTTCAGTCAGAGTTTGTTTTGAATTCTTATTGTGCATGCAGACTGCAAAAGTGTGCCAAATACTTTTGGCTGATTAGAAGGTATTTCAATAAAGTTTGCATGAGCTATAAGGAGTTGTGAGGGAAGAGGGTTAGCACCCACAATACTAATTAGCCACAAAGCACTTGTCCCCTGAGAAAGCAAATTGTAATTTTAGTTCTGGGAATGTTTTCACATTTGCCAGCTCACACATTGTGCAGTGACTCATCAAAATGGATAGTGTTAGTCATTTGCTGCTTCAACTAACAAATATGAGAAAATATGAATTATGTTAACAATGGTTAAGCGAAATGGTGAGTTTTACTCTAGGAAAGAAAAAGGTTTTTAAGGTATATTTTTATTTTCCTTCTGGAAAGACAGAATATCACACATCTTATTCTATAGTAGTAATAAATTACAACATCTCTACCAATATAAAGATCTCTGATAATTTTTTTGAGTTTATCTCAAATAATCAAAAATTCATTCTATACTTGCAACATGGTCCATTCACTCTTATGCCTTCTCTCTCTTTTTTTTTCCATCCTCAAAACTTACTGTCAGTATTGTTCAATTGTAATTTGTTAGAGGGGGATAATTGTCTCTGTAGAATTCTGGCAAAAATATATAAGGATTGGAGATTGTCCATCTCTACACATTATTAGCAGAGTTTTACATAAAATCATGATTAACTGCAGAATATGTTCTCCATTTTGTGTATACTTCAACATTTTGGAAAAAAGAAAACCTGAAGAAAATTACTTTTATAATAGATTTCATAAAGAAGAAACTTCAGTCCTGGGAAAAAGCCATAGCTCAATTTCAGGGTAACCTGGCTAACACTGTGCTTTTAGGAAAATTGAAAGGAATTTGAGTCAACCTAAGTGCCTGAAGGGTTTTGTTATTGTTGAGAAAATGTGATATGGGAAAATATTATATGATATTTTCCCCAAGACAGGTTAATTTCAGTAGACTACCTGCATTCTCGCCTCAGAGATATTTGAGAGATGAAAGATAATATAATCAAATTCTAATCTAAAATTCATGTATAAATCCAGATAGCTTTGAAATAAATGTCTTTCATTTTAGAAGAATTGAAAACCTAGTATGACATTTTAGCTAGGAATTAAAGGAAGTTCCTTGATAAACTAATCCATCTCCAGAATGACTCTGAATTATTTTGTGGTAGAATTATAACTTTATTGTTTTAAAATAACTATGTACTGCCTTTCTCTTGTACAGAAATGAGTATGGGAGACATTTGACAGCAGCACAGGTACATGTGTGTCACAGGTTTCTAAACGAAGAGGCACAAGAAGTGGAAGGAAGATGCGCAGGGTGTTAAAAAATAATGTTATAGTTATGAAGTCTCAGAATCATCTGTAAAGTTTATTCTTAAGACAATCGTTTTGACCTAGAAGTGTACAACTAGAAAGCAAAATCTATACTATGTGTTACAGTACACACTATAAAAATGTAAACGCAGCTTGAAGCATGCTTTATTCACAATTTTTTAAAACTATTGAGACCTTAAAGGAACAATGCTGAAGTAGTTCCTATTTAAAAAGCTAAAAGATAAAATATGCATTTAAAACAATAAATTATACATAACTGTTATTTATAATTTATTCATTATAAAAGTTTTATCCCAGAAAGAAGAAAAATGGGATACATGTAAATACAAAAAGGAAAGTACACACTGTCATAGACTGAGTGCAAAGAAGAAAATGATCTTGCACTAAAAACATACATATTTTTTTCCTGCTTTCACAGTAAACCAGTGTGTTTTCTCACATGCAGTGCAAAAACAAAACAAACAAAACAAAACAAAAAAAAAAGAACAACCACTTTATGTAATTCAACAATGTTCTGTAGGGCAGAGCAAATATCAACTGAAATAGCCAATTCCCATATTTATTGCATGGGAATTGCACCAAAATAGGCAACCAAGTCCTGATTTAACACTGTGATTTTTATAATGTATCAAACAGAGTAACATGCCACAGATGTGACAGAGATTCATAACTAAAAGCAAAGGATACCTGAGAAACAGAGGTTATAAAAGAAGCACTTCAGGTTTTCAAAATCTAACATGCTAACCTGTGAACAGGGCTAGTGTACAATCCTATTGTCACTCAACACTCAGCTTCTTTGTCTACTTTAATACAGTGAAAATACAGGTTAGATCTAGATTTGTTTCCATAGGTTGTTCCAAAATTTATATCTCTTATTCATGTAGGTTACTCTGAAAGTAACGCCTCCTATTAATTTCCATGGAAACTACAACAAAGAGCACAATAACAATATTTCTCAGCATAGTTATCACCATCAGCTGTACATTTTCACAAGAGAAGAAAAAGGGCCTGAGAGCCATGCTTGTAAAAATCTGTACCAGTGGAGGTGACCCACTGTGTCCATCACCACGGCTGAAATGCACCACTCCTATCTGTGTTAATATCTACTCTTTGGTCTCCATAAACTTTCATCAAGATTCAGTATATATCAGTGGGTGTAACTTTTTTCTGCTTGGAGGAATTCAGTACAAACCTTTGCTCTATAGGCACTTCCATGTCAGATGCCATTTTGTCAGACTGCCCCTCTTCTGCCATCTGCCACATGGCAACAAAATGTAATGGAATATTGGCTGGAAGGTTCAACCTGTACTGACATACCACCAACACCTGTCTCTGACATTATGGCCAACATAATGAAATAGAATCATAGAATCATCAAGGTTGCAAAAGACCTCCAATATCATGCAGTCCAACCATCCATCTATCACCAGTATTTCCCCACTAAACCTTGTCCCTTAGTACCACATCTAAATGTGTCTTGAACACCTCCAGGGATGGTGACTGGACAGTGACGTTCCTGGTCCAGTTCCCGTCCGCTTTCAGAGAAGAAATTTTTCCTAACCTGTAAACTGAACCTCCATTGGTGCAACTCGATACCATTCCCTCTCGTCTTATTGCTAGTTACTCAGAGAAGAGGTAAGTAAGTACTTTGTTTGGAAGTAAACAACCAAAACACTTACCACAGTCTAGACCCGACCCTCTTTCCCTGCTTTCCTCAAAAGTCTGTCTTGAGCTGGACTAACCAGCTCTAATCTTGAACTGGAACAACACTCTGTGGGTAGAGTTGGGAACCACATAACAAGAGATGAGGGAGGTTCCTGTGGGAAGGGTGTGAGAAGCAAGGACTCACCTCTGTTCCCTGGGACTGCTGTTCAGCCTGGTCATTGTCCTCTTCCTGGTTCTGGATTCTACTGAGCTGGGTACCATTCTGTCTCCATCCCAATCTGAGACCTACCTTTCTGTACAGGCCAGGACCAGTGTCAGTCTGGGGGTGGCCAGGCAGTGTTCCCTTCTCACCCTGGTTTACCTTGTTGGAGGCTGAGGGATAAGACTGTTATGCTCTGACATTATCTGTACTGACATTTTCTGCATTGATAGCCAGTGTGGTCAGGACCACAGTCCACAGTGCAATATGTTTAGCCACATTTTGACTTGGAAGGAAGCCTGGTAGAGTGAAGAGTGGTAAGTTAACTGCCAATAGCATTAAATATGGCAAAGTAGTCTATCTGGAGAAATATGGATGTGATTGACTCTCTTAGAACTAAGGACAGTAAAAAAGAATTCAGCAAAGCAACAAGTTTTGCTTCCATATTGTACTCCAGCCTGAAACTGACATAGGTGGTCCTAGGACAAGCTGTCATTTGATGGTATCCTTTCTCCAGATAAGACTATTCTACTGTATTTAATGCTACTGATGGTTAACATATCACTCTTTACTCTGCCAGTATTGAGTGCCCCAATAGCATCCAGACATAAAATGCAATGTGCAAACTATGGTAGAAGAGATTAAAACCAAAAACAACAAACAAATTCAATCGCAAAAGTACACAGATAAAAAAGCAACAACAAAAACAAAATAACTTGCCTTCCCAAGGAAAAAATTAATAATAAAGAAAAGAAAGTTATTCAAAGATACTAACTTATGTTTAAGGTCAGTTTTCCTTGTTTATCTTGAATAAAATCTTTCCTCCTCAATTTGAGTACTCAGAAAAGGGCAGTCGGACAATCAAGAATGCTGAAGTCCTTTATACACATCCCTTATGTTATAAAATTAATTTTGTATGGGTGTACTGTTGCAGTGCTGGCACATGAAGGGGAATATTAAGAAATCAAATTGAGTCTTTCACATTTTTATATGCATACTCTTATTACTTTTTCATAGTTATTAGCACTTTAAAAAGTTAAGAGTAAGTTTATTACATTTTTTACAGCATAAAAGTACCAGCATAGCAGTTATTTTTAAATTTACCCTAATGTCAGTACTGACTTTATTTCAGTGCTAACATACTACAATACCTATGCTCTGCCACTGCTACACCTCTTCAGAGTGGTGATGCTGCCAGTCTTGTCTACTTCTTGGCCAGATGCCTACTACAACAGTTGAAGTAAACCATCACCATTTTGAAAGTGTCTAATGATCTGCTAGTCTGCAGTCAGCAAAGCAGCAGATTATAAAGTATCTCTTTTTTTCCTTTTCTGCCCAACATAACAATTTTTATTATGTTAATTGATTTCTACTATAAAGGACTGGTAGATAGTACTCTAGGAGAACAACTCAATTCACCTGGGCTCTGATTTACAGCAGGCCATCCATGACAATACTAATAAATTGTGCATGAAATTGATTTAACCTATACTGAGACATAATTTGTCCTGCAGAATGGTGTGTGTGCATTTCACTCATGTTTCTGTTTCATTTGTAATTCTGTGGCCTTTCCTGCTGTAACAATTTGCAATATTCTGAATTCTCATCAGAAAAAATATACCTTTTTTTTTCTTTTTTTTTTTCCTTCTTCCAGTTAACCCTTATTTTTAGCCAGGACAAGACAAATATCTGAACTGAGATGACCTTTTCTTCTGGTTTTATCAGTATTCCATAACATGACATCACACAGCAGGCTGTTTTAGTGATGGAACATAGTGCTGGGAAGCTGCATTTCCTTAGCTCCTGACAATGTCAGCTTATATGAGCACTGGCTCTCTGAGAAGAAGATACACTGAGAAGAGACAAACTACAGTCCCCAGAAGTCTCCAGCACTCCATGTGTTTTCTAATTCTGAATAAAAGAAGTAGATGAATACATTGATGGGGGAGAAGACTCTCTTCTGTTTCCAGTGGCGCAACAAGCAACATGGTCGGAATTTCTCTCTCACTCATTTGTTTGATTTATTACCTGTAACTCTTTTTCATATCATTATGTCTTACATTCTCTTATCATTTGTAGTAAATTAATTAGTTATCTCTTTTTATCATACCCTTCATACTTTTTACCCCCACCCCAGAAGAGGAAAAGATGTGTGGGGGGGAAGCCCTGTCAATGGTGTCATAATCCACTAAGCTGCGACACCTTTATGACCCTTTCCACCTCAATAAATCTCTGCACTAAGGTTTTCCACTTTAAATTTTTCTCCCTCCATTAAACACATTCAGTAAAATTCTCTATTAGTCTCATATAAAAATCATCATTATCAATAAAAATATTCCTATTATTGCTAGAAGACACTAGAACATGACTTCTCCGTTATATACTTAGTACGGAACTAAGTCCTAGGACAGCCAAATATAGGAAAGAGTATTCTGAGGAGAGGAGAACATTGTATTTTCTGCATTTAGATACTGTAATAACAGGGACTGATGAAACGTAAACCTATGATGTGAGTATATCTTGTATTTGCATGGTTGAGAAAGGTTGTTGTGATCTGCTGTTGCTCTCAATGATACATTTAAAGAAAATTCTCTTGCTACCAACAGTTGTTTATTTCTTTTTCTCCTATTATTTATTCAATTACTTTGTTATTTCTCTACTCTAGTTTCCTTATGCTAGAATATTAGCTTCATTGTTTTTTCTTTCTTAATAAATAAAGTGCTACAGTACACCTTTTCAGTATTTTCCTAGCTATTCATTTATAAAATGCACTATGGTGCATATCTCATAAAGTCAAATACACACCTGCTCACATGTAAACTTTGAAGATATGCTATTATGGCCGTATCTTCAGGAAAAAAATGATAAGCATTATTTTTAATGTCTTAGACTTGAATAGTCTTAGACTTCAGACTATTCAACATAAATCTAATGATAGTTTCCCAGAAGAGGGTCAGGTTTGAATTTTCTTTTACTGAAAATGACTAATTGGGCAGTTTTTCAACAAAGTATCATTGTCAATAAATAAATAAGTAGATAGATAGATAGATAGATAAATAAATACCTCATTACTTTAGATACTTAGCAATAGTCTAAATACACTTACATTTCTTAGCAGGTTTGCATGTTCACCTTTTATTCTGTAATTCCCTTCTTCTCTTTCCTCTGAAGAAACATCAGTTTACATCTCAAAATGGAGACACTAGTTATGACATTTCATAGGAGATGTTGGGTTTCCTAGTATGATGAGTAATCATCAACTGTAGTTGATGAACTTGCTCACTTTCCTATGAACAAATGACAACTTTTATAATAAATTAAAACAGGAATAAAACATATAAATAAGGAAAGCTTAGGTGAATGCTGGCAGTACAATCAAGTATGGTCATGTTTTTCACAACTTAGTAACAAGAAATGAGCAATAGTTTACAAGGGGATCTGCTAAGCCATGCAATTTCACCTCAAAGAACAATGCTTATTTCTCAAACCGCTGATTCATGTCCCAGTACATCCATCTATAAGGAACAGTAAACTATATCAATATAGCAGTGGTTACTTCAGATCTTTCTGATGTCTGCATCCAGTAGAACTGTGTTGCTGGGTTTTGGATTTCCGTTTATATGTAAATATTTATATATATCTATATCAAACCTACAAATGCTGAACCTACAGTTTAACCAGTAAAATTTGTTTTCCCAACTATTAATTTCTGTTTAAGTAGATAAGATACTAACATAGTCACTTTCTTATTTGGTATCAACTAAAACTACGATGTTGTATCAACAGTTCACATTTGGTTTTAGTTCAATTCCAGGCTTCCCCAAATTACAGTTCATTTTAAAAGTGCTTTCTCTTCTGAAGCATCTGGTTGACATGGCTGGGTTCAGTGCTTTCCATGTGTGGCAGAAAGCTTCACTAACCTTTCATAAAGCTGCTAACAGAGCTGAGTTGGAAAACACTGCGTACTTACTTGTTTTGGCATATGTTTGCAGTTGAAACTTGGAACAGGATAAATCCCTGAAGGTTGCACTAGCAACAAAAATGCCTGAGGAACAAGAAGGGAAAGTGAGGAGATAAAGTGACTGGCAGAGCAAGAGTTCTGAAAGCATGCATTAAATATTAGGTGATATATATTTGCAAATGATTCTCATGAGTTCACCCATGTGGCAAATTCTGATGTACTGACTTGAAAGTTCCCCATGAATGCATTTTTTAATCTAAAGTAAAATCTCAGACCAAAAAAACTCTTTTATTTAGAGTGTGAGAAAGTTTCTCTTTGTTCTAAAATAAAACTCTTAGCCTCTCTCTTTACCTCCAAACCTCACAAAGATTAATTGCTAAATGGCAGCTCAGAAGCTGCTAGGAAGCACACTGGCTATATTTCAACAATGTGACAGTATTCAGATGTTGTAGTGGTTCTGCATTGTATTTCAACAGATGAATCTGTTACTTACCATATACGAAGGGTAGACTTGTTATCAAACCATAATGTTTTCTTCTGTTGACATAACTAAATAAATCTTTGAGTATATATCTGTATATCTGTTTTTCTAACTTACCTCCAGACTGCTTTTTTTCTGAACATAATGAGGCTAACTTCATGTAATGGAAGTGTTGTATCAAGTCATAAGACGCATATGTACCTCTCAGACCCACTATCATTACAGCACATACTTCTTTGTCTCCTTACATCTGTAACATGGTTTTATGATTTTTGTTATTGGTATTCCACATCATAACATCATGTGGCAATGGGTGTTAAACAGTTAATGCTCCAGTTCCATGGACTGCTGAATTTCTGGGTACCTGGCTCTCAGAAGAGAACTACATACCCCAGAGGACTTTGCGTACCTGTTTTCCACCCAGAGGGAAAGATAAAACTGCATGCAGGTTCTGAGACTTCCTCTTTTGCTGGTCATCTCAGCAGTAGGGGTTCCCTAGTTGTCTTGCCTTCAGCTTTAGCATAAGGCCTCTGGTTTTCAGACACTCTCTCTCTCATTTTATTTATTATCTTCAATTTCAATTATATTATATTATACTACATTATTTTGCATTCAGATATCTTATTTATCAGATTAGTTTTCCTCCTCAGATAGTTGCTGCTGTTTTTTTTTTAGGCACATCTCCCTACCCTCACCCTTTTCCACCTTTCCCTTTCCAGGGGTGTGGGTATGTACGTCCCCCGCCCCATTAGTCACGGAACTGGGCCGAACTGGTCTGTAAACTGTTGACAGTTTGGAACACTTTCTCTGCATTGAAATAAGTTCCTTTTGCTAAGTTTACAGTTCTGGAGGATTTTGTTTTCACTTTATTTTTAATTTTATCTCTGCTTTTATTTTTCAGCCCTTTCATTGATTGGTATATCTCCCGTTCTGTTTTCATCAATTTCGATGTCTATATGCTTTTTTCAGTTTTCTTATCTCCTTCTATTCTTTCCTTTTTAGTGATAGCGCTCCTGTCTTCCCCCTTTTTCTCAAATTTTTGTAGATTTTATACTCCATTTGCCACCCACATTTTCACTACCCCAGCATATTTTTACCAGCACCAAATTAAAATCAATCACCCTTCCCACCAAATTATTGGGCTCATTGGCAGATGGAGGTGAGAGAATTCATGCTAGATTTCATTAGGTCTCCTGCAAATGGGAACTAACAAGAATGTTCCCACATTAAGGGCAAGGCAAATTCCAGAAAGGCGAAAAGGTCCAGACTAATAGCAAAAAATAATTTCCAGTTTTTAAACATTGTCCTCAGTAGGTTCCACATCAGTAGCTAGAGACAGACATAGTTTAAAATATTTTCAAAGCCTGCTCAGTAAGAAGACTGAAATGTTCAGCACGCTGAGATAATTTCAGTTCTGGGAGGGCTGAAAGAACCAGTATTTTAATCTTTCCCTCTCACAAAACAATCTGTTCCAAACATTCCCCAGTTCATCGACAAGTTCCTAGGAGGACATCTCTAGAAAGAAATACTGAAAGCTTTTCCATCATATTTCTGTTGAACAGGTGCACAGTAGGGTGATTTTTACTCAGTAGATATACTTTGGATTGTTTATGAAAACTGTTTGTTACTATTCCATCTGATGGACAGTTTCTCAGTATTTCGTCATGAGTAGAGCATCTGCTCTCCCTAAAATGTTTCCTTTAATATGAATGGTCATAAGAGTTATTTGTTACTGCAACATATGCATTCATGCTTATGAAAAGGTTTGCAAAGCATTTCAGAATGCAAAATGGTGATACTGTCTGCTCAAGGGCACTTTTATATTTTTGTGCCCGTGTCTATCATTCTTTTTCCTGATTATCCTTCCCTCTAAACAAATTAGCATATGTGGCAGTCTTCCAAACCTCAAACTAAAACAGTGTAGATGAACTATTTCTGTTTCTTCTATCACCATGTTCTGATGAAGATTCTTCAGGACACATTCTTCTTAATTTGGTACAATAGGGCTTCGGTATGGTAAGCTTATTGTTTTAAAGTGCAGATAGTGGCAAATAACAAATCATTGGTAAAAACTGTGTTGTAAAGGACAATCTTTGATATGGAGCCAGGAAAATAGCAGCATGCAAATGCTGCATTTATTGTACCTAGTGAGCTGAATGCTATGAAAGGAGGGAGGGAGATTGGTTTAGACACACGACGTTTTAACAACTGGTAGCCTTCTGAAACTTCAACTAGGTCAGAGAGCATTAATTTCTCAGAATCACAGAATGATTAAGTTTGGAGGGGAACTCTGTAGTTGATGAACTCACAGCACATCTCTGGTTCTGAAAAATGCTTAATAGCTGTGATGATACAGCCCATAGAGAGACAAGCTCTGGAAGCATGTAAGGAAAAAGGGAATTTTCCAATTTCTGAATATACTTTTGTCATAAAATAGTGAAACATTATGATCTGATCATAATATAACATTGTCAAATAGTAATAGGACAAGAGGGAATGCTTTTAAACTTAAAGAGGGGAGATTTAGATTAGGTGTCAGAAAATTCTTTACTCAGAGAGCAGTGAGACACCAGCATATGCTGCCCAGAGAAGCTGTGGGTAATCTATCCCTGGAGGTGTTCAAGGCCAGTTTGGATGGGGCCTCAGGCAACCTGGTCTGGTCTAGTGTGTGGCATCGCTACCTGTGGCTGGGGAAATGGAACAAGGTGATCTTTAAGATCCCTTTCAACCCAAGTCATTCTATTATCTTGAAAACATCTAGTCTTAACACTTTGCTCAAGCAAGATCAGCTGGAGCAGGTTGTCCAGGACAATGCTCTACTGAGCTCTGAATACTTTTAAGGCTGGGAATGCCACAGTCTCTTTAGGAAACATGTTCAAATTAAAAAAATAAAAATAAAAAACCAAATCTGTTTTTTCATATAGGATTTCATATTTTAACAATCCTTGTCACTTGACACCAGCCATAACAGTCTGGATCCCTCATCTTCTTTTCCTCCAGTCAGTTTTTAATATACCTTGAAAAGATCTCACTTGAGCCTTATCTTCTGCAGGTTGAAGAGTCTCAGCAATCTGTCTCTGGAACATTAGAAAGCTGCTTGAGTGCCATACTGCTTACAGTTGCCTTGTGCTGGAATTTCTTCAGTATTTTCCATCCTTTTTTTCCTGTAGCTCTGGATCACACTGGTCTGGATGCAAACTATTATAATTCTGAAAACATCGGTAATTTATTAGCTGCTAATTTCTAGTTCAACATTTTGTATTTTATGTTAAAATAATAATAATAATAATGTAGTATAGGTCATTGATTTTAAAACCTCCAAATTCAAATCTTATTACTGCTCATTCAAGCTTATAAAGATATTTGTAATTAATAGCATCTTTTCAATACTTCTGGATAACCTTCAAACTACTAGAAGAACTACATACCACATTCAGTGTACACACTGAATGATTTTTTTTTTGCCAGTGAAATTTTTGTTTGGTATCCTTTTTAGAATTGGATTTGAATTAATCTTAGATTCCTGTAAGCAACTTTCTGTACCTGCATAGAGCATATGCAGCCTTATGAATATGCTTTTTAAAGCAGACCCATTGTCCTTAAGAGACTACACCTGTAAATGCAACCTCAGGCACAGCTGGAGTGCACTTCAGAGAGCATGTGGTATCCTGTGCACCTTTACAGAGCCACGTGACACAAGGCAGCTTAATATGCCATGAGGCACTCCTAGACAAACCACATGCATGCTGCCTGCGGGCTGCCTACAGGCTATCAGTGCAAAAGGCAGGTGGATGTTTCAGGCAAAGTGCCGCGCTCACATCTCCCCCTTCAGACTGAAACCACTGGTGAGATTACGTGCAGGCACTTTTGGATCTGCCAAAACCACAGCTCACAGCAAGTACAGAACAAAAATAACTACATTAGATGTGATACATTAGGGATCTTTTCAGATTCCATATAGGAAAATACTCTTAGTGTTCTCACATGTAAAGAAGCAAAGTACAGTCTTGTCAATCACCAAGATTTTATCATGGGTCTCATGATACCTATAGATTTTTTTTTAAAAGCCTCAGCTCCCTTTTATGAATGTTTATGCTTCCTTATTATTATTATTTTTTTAAAATCTTATGTTTCTAATCCTTATAGTAACAGGAAAAAGCTTAGAAATACATGATTGAAGGTCAGTCTTAAAGCTTAAAAGCAGAGACAAAAGAAAAAAAATAGTGGTAGGCTGTTTGCTGTTATTTTAACATGTCCTGCTAGTTTGGTACTTGATGTGTGCCTTTTGAACATTCAGGCTTGACAATAAAGTAAACACTTCACCATTTTGGCACCACAGGATCCAATATACTTTCCAATTCAGAACTTGTACTAGGAAAAATGATAACTTAACCAAAAATACATCTATACTATAGGACAGTGCTCTTCAGAAAGGGCTTAGCACACCCTGGGGTTTCATAGAGAGATCCGCAGGGTGCTGAGAAAAAAATACATACATATATATATATATCCATATATACATTTAATCTAGAAAAATAAGGACAAATTAAACCAAATAGTAAACATCTAGCAGCCACATTTGAGGCTTCTCACTTCATAGTAAAAGCAAAGATACACATCATTAGGAAATACTTGTTCTTCCTACCATTGCAAACTTGTCTGAAATGATACACAGAAACTGACATGGAAACAGACTAGAACACATTATTGTGTCAGCAAATGTTGTTGGAAAACACACTGAAAGCCTTGTTGCAGGTCTGAAAAAACAATGAATATTAGAACAAAGTATGCAATTTGAGAGTTTTGCTGCACAGTTGGCTGAAAGTACAGATGTTTTTAACATTTCTCAGTTTATGGTATTTGCTAGATTCTGTTTTAATATTGAATTGCATGCAGATCAAATACTGTGTGAGCCACTAAAAGAAAGATGTACATGGAGAAAATATATTCTCCATGCTAAGTGACTTCATTAATAAGAACAATGTTTCATAGAAACACTCTAAGTTTAACCACTGATGGAATAGCTTCTATGACTGGAATAAAGAAAGGATTCTGGGGTGAGGTTACAGAACTAGCACTGCTTGTGTGCCATGGTTTCACATTGAATATATATAATTTTCCTTGTAGAGGCTGATACATTACTGTGTTTTGGATTTTTGATGAGAATAGTTTCTGTTACTGCAGTGCTGCACAGAGCCAAGAACTTTCCTGCTACTTCTTGCTGCCTTGCCAACCAGGGGATGGAGGGGAGAAACTTTCAGATGGATGGCATTTGTCTTCCCCAGAAACTACTACACACAATGAGCACTGTTTTCTCGGAAGTGGCTGAGTATCTTTCTGCTGGTGGGAAGTAGCAAATAAGTTCCTTGCTTTGCTTGTGCACATACTGCTGTTGCATTACATAGTAAACTGTATTTGTCTCAATCCATGTGTTCTATTTTACTTTCCAATTCTCTCACCCATTCTACCTGGAGAGAGTAATTGAGTGGTTGTGTGGTGCTGAGCTGTCTGCTGGGGTTAGACCAGAACAAAGTGAAATGCATTTCCAGCATAACTCATGGGCAAGCTGTTGCCACAAAGAAATCAGAATCAAGAGTGCATGAAATTCAACTGAACCTCAATGATATAAATTTATGAAAATAAAACATTTAGATAGTAAAAACTTTACAATATTTTGTAATGAGACAGGAAAGGACAACACAGATGTTTGGTATCACAGTTTTGCTGGTTACTTCATGGCAGAGTGTTTCTAAGTGTTGTCAAAATTAGAGGACTCACACATTTTTCTCTTACAGAACACAAGTATTCCAAATTTGCTGACCTCTAATCTGATGTCAGATCACTGTCAGTAGTTTGCTAGGTAGCAGATACTAAAAAAAATAAAAAGTAAACAGGCAATGCATTCTTTCAAGGTAAAAAAGCGATATATCAGTCGGTGAGAGATCATCTGCTTTCTAATGAAACTCATGCTATGGAGACATTTTTAAAATGGAGATTTGGAAATGTTTTCATAATTATGTAATTCAGTTGCATAAAGCAATGTACGACTCCTATAAAAATCACAGAATTGCAGAACTGTAGGGATTGGAAGGGTCATTGAGTCCAGCCCCCATGCCAAAGCAGCTCCCTAGCCCAGGTTGCACAGGTAGGTGTCAAGGTGGGTCTTGCATGTCTCCAGAGGAGACTTCACCACCTCTCTGGGCAATCTGTTCCAGTGCTCTGTCACCCTTACAGTGAAAATCTGTGATATCAATACCTTAAAAAAATAAAAAGGATGGGATTGAGATAATTACATTATTTTTTAGGACAGCAAATGAAATACTCCTATTTCCACCTACATGTTTCTTTAAAATTTTTTTTCCAGCTTAGATTGCCATTAAAACCAAGTATCAGTATAATCAGAGTTCAGATTGAGAGCGTCAGATTGCTGTACCGTAATGTTCTGAACCAAGATTTTTAAAAGTAGTGGAGCACAAGTATTCAATCACATTGCTCTCACTATTAATATTTTTAAGTGAAAGCTAAGTGGATCTTCATACTGCAAATATTTCTTTTTTTTATTATTATTTCAAAAATATTGTTTATTTCACCTTTATGTCATGCTACAAAAGACAGAAGTGTCTTCCAACTCTTCACATGTAAGGAAAGTGAAGAAACATATCAGCCTTGAGAAACACTGCACTGCAGAAACCTTCAGATTATAAACCTACTGAAAATGAAAGAGAATCAACATCAACAGGGAAAGAAAACCAAAATTTTGGATTGTACATGGTCTGTGGTGTCAAGCCACCACAAAGGTGGAAAGGGAGTATCACTGAAGACCTTCATAAGCTGGGTAAAACCTCAGGGAGACATCTCTCAGTAAAAGGTATCTGTCAGAGACAAAGTGTTTAAAACGCAGATGTTCACTTTTTGAACCAAACAGGAAAAGAAGGTTTATTTTCCTTTAGAAACAGAACTTGAACAGAAATTGTATTAAAACCTATTAAAAACTATTGTAAACACTGATTTACTAACCTGAAGACAATACAAACCCTTTCTCACTTTGTCTCTGTTCTAAGCAGGAAAAAGATTTTATATTCGCTCAGAAATAAAACAGATCATGAAGAGTAAGAAAATACCATGCTCCTTTTGAAACACTGGACAAGCTCTGGAGGCAGTAGTTAAGAGACAACTTCTGAGCAACTGGGAACAGAAATGGAGAAGAGAACTAAATAGATGAGAACTGTAACTTTCTATATGGTAATGGATTACTGAAATAATTTTAAGAACCTGTTTTCTTTTTTCTTTTTCCAATTTATATTTCATATGATGCACTACAAAATAAAACACTAAATTAACACTGGATTTCACCAGTTTAGCATCACTCACTTCAAGTTCTGTCTGTTTACACTAGCTGAGAAATGAATTTGGACTGACTGAATAATATCTTCATCTAGTTAATAGCAGACTCTTGATTGCTCTAGTTGGAGGAATCATGATCAGCACATATATGGTCTTTTTTCCATTTTTGTTTCTCTGGAAGACAGAAATATTTTCAATTCACCTAATCATGTTTAGATCAAGAATTACTTCTTGGTACAGGGTATTTTATTTGCTAAATTCTAGATAAAAGCAGCATATATACGTTGCTTGCATAGCCTTTAAAATAATAAGAGTGCAAAAAAAGTGTACAAGCACCCTTGCTATAATAGAATATGATTAGAATACAGTTATGAAGAAAATACTTAAATTTAGTGGGTGTTATGTACTGGAGCTTCAAAATCCATGCAGATTCTTAGTCTTTTTTTCTTTTTCCCCTCTCACTGTTATTCACCTATGGATTAATTGCACTCTTCTTTACAGAGGCTATGATAATAACTATAATTCCCAACTGAAAAATAAATACACGTTCTATATTTTTACTAAATGCCATAGCAATTCAACAGAGTTAATGCGGAAACAGAAAACTACACTAAGATAAGCTTACATACTGTAATGAAGCATCGTAATCCATACAGTTTACATTACAAAGAATATATAGTGCTAGAATAAGGTATGCTCGAAACTGTTGTGTTTTCAGCTAATTCTGCACTCCAGTTTCTTTGTTTGCATGGTGAAGCTATGCTTATAGCAAATAAATAGAAGCCCCAGTAATTTGTTCTGTTTATCCTTATTTAAATAAATAAATAAACAACAGGATAAAACACTAATAAAATTAGGAAAAATGAATGCTTGTTTAACTCATACCATACGAAAGTAACTTAAAACACATTTTTCTATTTTTTTTTTTCCCTCCAAGTGGCTTGCCACTTAAGTATGAATGGAATTCACCTCTTGCTTAGTTATATCACACATTTCAATCTAGTGACAGATCAAATGTGCAGGGACATATCTTTAGCTATGTGCAGCATGGAATCCTTTTATTTTAGCAAAATTTAAAGCTGCAGTTGACATAAAAATTGTGTGTAAAACAAAAATCTTTTTTCTAAAAGGAAATTTTGTTCAACTAACATGATACTTCATAGATCACCTTTTTACATTATTGTTTCTAAAACATGTTGTCTGTAAAAACATAAATAAAATAAAGGAGTAGCTTTTAGTTTTCAGAGCAGTGCTTTATAAAACACAAGAGGTTACTCAGTACTTTGGATATCAGAAACTACACACATGCTTCACTCTGTCTGGCAATAGTCAATGGCCTGATCATCCATTAGGATCTTGAAGTAATGGCTTCCGTGCATCAATCTGCAGTCACCAGAAAATTTCTTGAAAATTACCATGCAAATTTAGACTCAACTGTGTGACTGTGGAGAAAATAAGTTTGTAAAAGGGAGCACATTCTTCACATAAAGTAACTTCATATCAGAGGATGAGAACTGTTAAGACACCGATCATTACGTCAGTCTGAAAATCATCACAGTAAAAATAGAAATAAAAGATGAGGTCCAGTCTGAGATGTTAGAAGCTGAAGCTGAGTACAGTTATGATGGAGAAAAGAGAGACTTCACAACTTGAATAATATGAATCCAGAGGTTTAGATGTCCCTCCCATTCCCTGTTTAACTTGATCTGTCTTGGATAAGATTCAGCAGGTGCTGAATGTGTAACTGCCATATTCACTTTTGTTGGTCTTATTCCTCACAGCAGTGAGAAACCTATTGGCTTGACTGTTCCACTTACTAGCCCCTTCTAAATGAGGTTTTTGATACGAAGGAAATTAGATTATGGGTTAACTTATGCCATCTAATTCTAAATAACTATGAGAGAACAGATAGTACAAAACAAGCTGAGCAAGTATCAAGTGACGCTGCAGGAAAAAATTGCCGTATTACCTGGATAGCAATAATAATCTAATACAATCCATTAAGGCCCAATATAATTTCATGTCTTAAATCAGACTTGTAACCCAGCAGAGCCCTACTGTGAACCACAACATATGCAGAAGAAACTAATTCGTAAATTAAAAAGAGAAGCTCATTTTGATAAAATAAAGGAAGAAAGGGGTATGAGAACTAGTCCCTGTACCATTACTCAGGCTCAGCCATATCCAACCTGCAGGATTTTATTTGAACAAAAAAACATTGGTGAATATATGTCCAAATGGTACGGTAAGGTCAGATACATAATGCACCTATTCATGTGACAATAAAATATGAAGCTGATAGAAAAAAAAAAACAATGAAAATGTCAAGCAGTAGAAGGACAGAACATGTCTTGAAATGCTAATGAAATGTCCAATGGCACAATATAGTAACTAAAACAGAGTAATAACATTCATTCTGATTATTTATTCAATGTAAAATGAGCTGACATATTTATACTCTGACACTGGATTGGAGAGGGCAATGAGATTAGAGGTTAGAAACAGCCTGGATAAAGATAAAGCCTGGAACTAACACTTCTGTACCCAGGCAAAATGAGCAGATCTCTAAGAAAGCTATAGATAAATCCAGAAAACAGAAGTTTCAATTATTTCAGTAATTTGAAACTGAGTTCATGTCATTCCTAAGATGATATTTCTTTCACATAGGCTTACAGAAAGAGAGAGCAGAAGTACCTTTGTCTCATTCTTCTCAATTATACGAACTATTTTAGTACCTCCTGTTTGGTATATATTCTCTAAAGTATTTTCAGACATACTGTTAGCCTAAAGGCCACAAGTTACAGGGGAACAATGTCTTCTCCCTTCCCCAATTCCCACCCCTAGCAATTATACAAGAAGGATTAAATCATTAATTTAGAATGCTTAGTAGTCACTACTGTCACAGAAAACTACAGAATACTTCTCCAGAGTGCACGGGAAACAGAGTACACTTATGAGAAATGGACTTCACTTGAGGCAAAATCTTTTTATATAGAAATTTGTGGATAAATAGGGCTGAAACAGTTTTAATTAGGCCTATCACTTCTTTACAATTACTCATGAATAAAAATGAACTTCTTTTTGGTCTCCATGGCAACTTCCCCCTAAGAGACTTTTCAAAGAGTTTTTGCAGTTAAGAAATTGTTGCCCAAAGATGTACAGAATGGAAATCCTCAACTTCTATGATCTAGTTCTCAGTACCAAGATCCATGATTCCTGGTGACATTTTTGACAAATAGTGAAACAGTTTTATTCTTGTTTAATATTAAAAATATCTTCTATGTAAAAAAATAAAAATAAAAATAAAGCACCCACAAAGGTTTACCCTACAAATGAACTTTAATTTGAGATAAAGGCTAAATCTTCTATGTATCTGGAGGGGTACTTGTAGATTGGAGTGCTTTCTTAAAGAGGAGTACCTGTTTTAAGCAGATTTTCTTTCTTTCTTTTTTTTAAAACTCTCCTACCATCTGAGTTTCTAAGGTCTTAACCTGTGACAAGAGTCTTTTGCTGATGATAATTCGTCACTCAAGAGTAGAAAAAATTATGTTCAATTCCCCATGTTTTACAACTTTTTTCTTTTTTCTTTCCCTAGACGTCTAGAAGAAATAATTAAGCTTGAGCAATGGAGAAAGGAGGGGTGAGAGGTACAGGAAACTATTTATACAGAATTCAGCTTTTCAGAACCTCCATGTGCAAATCAATGCCTTCCTATTTGGTCCCTTTTAAAGCTGTATTCCTAAGGCCTCCTATCATGCTCCAAAACAGTCTTCTTTCATAGACTCAATTTACATACTATTTCCATTAAATAGAAAAAATAGTCAGTCTGTTTCTAGACCCAAGAATATGTTTCATTTCCATTGTCTTGTCAAAGTTACTGGTAATGATGGTGGAAAGAGGGATCGAGGTCCTAAAGAGGACAAAATTGCTGACTGGTTGCAACCTGAGGTAAAACGGAAGGCATGTACAGCTACATATGATAACTTGCACTATATGTTAGTTAATGACCCAGCTATTTAATAGTTTGTTGGTGTTCATAAAAATGGCACAAAGGCTGAGGGGGAAAAGAAAGCTGATATGACACCATAGGAATGTACTTTCCCATGGTAAAGATGCAGACCACACACAAAAGTACGCACTTCTATTAGAAAGTTAGAGAGGTGACAAAAAAAACAAAACAAAAAAAACCCCTGTCCTTCAGAGCTCTCCAATCAAATCTCTTAATCCTTGAATACACTGACATTTGAATACTGCAAAGCCAAAAATAAGCAAAAGTGATTAGTAATTACAAAAAAGCCCATAGCCAACCACCTTGAAAAAGGTACAATAGAAATGTTGCTACCTGCTTTCAGCAGAGATTTCAAAGTATCCATTGATTGCTTCTGCCAGAAAGTAAAGAAATCCCAAAAGAAAAGCTTCCTAGGTTTTTTGTTTGATTGATTGTTTCAGAAAAAATACTATATATAACAAGCACTTCCACCTGTAATAGGCCTGGCATGAATTTTACTCCTGCTTCTGTGACATCACATGATATTCAGGGCAGCAGTCCAAACTCCAACTATTATTTTAAAAGAATAGAATGTCAGTCTTCACTAATACTGTCATATGCCTTAAGCTTCTTTCTGGAACCCATAACATTTGACCCTTTGTATTACTGTAGATGTTTAGGAGTATTCCTTTCCTTTAATTTGATAACCCAGCCATTTAGTGATGTCACTTTTGAACATAAACTCCCAAAACAATGTGATATTCTTTGGAGTAAGATGATGATTGAACTGTATTTAAAGTTATGGTTTTGATGTTCTCAGGCCTACAGTATCTGCAACTCCTACTGAATTTGAACAGTATAGCAGCTCAACATATCTGAAAATAAGACTTCTATAATATTTTTTTCCATTGCTTCTAAAGCCTACTGAGATGTTTAAAAGAGTAATCTGTTCGAGCTTTTAAGCATTTTCTTCCATAACACATGTGTTCAGCTCTGTTATTGTTAGTAGCCTCATGAGCCTTTCTGTGCTGATAAAGGCTCATAATGATCTGGGGGAAAATGAAGTATTTTTAATAAAGGATTACACTGAGCTTATAGATGGATATAAGAAAAAAAATATTCAAATGGAAGTCTAGCATGCTTGACAATGCCCCTATAATTTACCCAGCTTTTAGAGATAAAATAAATGCTAGATACATTTATGGTAAAGGCAAAGGAATTAGAAATTTACATTGATTTCTTATTCTCTAAAGACTTCTTGTTTGATCTTGGGCAAATAACCTCAGTCCTCTGTGCCCCCAGCCTATTTTAACAGTTCTGTATGTTTAGGCTGTAAAATACTGAAAAGTACGCAATACCTAAAATTGAATGCCCTCCTTTTAATTGTGCCCTTGATCACTATTGCAACACAAATGCTATAAACTCTCATACAGTCGGTGACTAAGATAGAAATGGAGAATAACATTTGTCTGAGAAACCAGTTTATGCACTGTCAATTTAATGCTAGCAGCACATCATCATGGGGTCTTCCTATCAAGCACAGCTTTTGCACTTATTAGTAATCAACCCATTACAATTGTCAGTACATCATGATCAGGTTTAGTTTGTCTGCTTATGTTTTAAGTTCATTTCTTTCCCCTGAAATATTTGAGATGAAGACTACAAATACATCAGTCTAGCAATATTACAGGTAATGTATTCAGTGATGAGAGCAGTGTTTCTCTGTGCAGTTTCCTTCAAAAAGGGATAAGTCAGAATGCTGTGAGCTCACCCATCACACTTCTCTGAATCTTTACCACATAGTAGGAACAGAATTGGCATATGTATGTCTCCAATTTGAAAATATTTTGCATTCTCTTTGGTTTTGTGCTAGATATAAACTTACATGGTCACAAATACTCTTTCCCATAATAGACCAGTTGTGGTTGATAGCAGCTTTTGGGCAGTTTTGGAGTTAAACTAATATATTGCACTGTTAGCTCTTTAGATTTGGTAACTTGAAGTTTCTTTAGAAATAAATCTTAATGTTAAGTGGCTAAGTGATTCAAGGGTTAGCAGGTTCTCTCCTTAAGAATGCTAACTGTATCAATAATAAAGTACATTAATAATAAAAGAAAAAGGAAAAAATTACTTACGTAAATGTCAGATGCCTCCCACAATCTTTGTGTATCACTCCTTCTATTTGGGCATTCTCCAGTCTTTAACATAAAGTCTCCATAACTTCTCAGCAGAAGTTTTAACCGCTTCTGGTTCAAACATCATCTTTCTAAACAAATATCTCAGCAATAACACAAGGGCTTTGATTACATATAGTATTTATTGCTTTTTTTTCTTCTCCAATTAATTTGAGGGACAGCACAGGGGTACAACACTAAATATTCAGCATCCAAGAAGATTAATCCTCCTGAAAACCAAAACAAATTATAGTAAATCTTAGTAAACATATGCCAGCTATTGTTAATATCTATCCTAGTAGCATTCACACTGGAAAAAAATTTACAGAAAAATTGTATGTACAACCTGTACATTGATTTTACCCAGGAAGCAAACTAGGGGGTTGGACTAGATGATTGCTAGAAGTCCCTTCTAACCCCTACAATTCTGTGATTTTGTGTAATTCTATGTATCTTCTAAAACAGATTGATTTACCTTTGGGATTTTATCTATTTCTATTATTTCTGGCACATAAAACCACGTAAGAAAAAAAAAATTCCACAGTTTGTGAGAAGTGGAATCATTTTCAGGAAGGATAACTCAGGAGAGCCATTACTGAATCTGGTAGAGTATTATCATTTTATTATCCATTTTTGATGTGTTTCTTTTTTCCCCACTCTATTTATCAAACCATATTTTCTGTTTCCTCATATTCTTCCAGTATTTGTTAACCTACTTCAGATGCTTTGGAAGGTGATAGAAAATAAGACAGAGAATGAATCAGAAAATATTGTCCTTAAGAGATTGCTCAGAGTTACTTACCAATTTATTTTGAAGGTTTTTTTTTTTTTTTTTAAGTTTCAAAAATGTTGCTTTGTTGGGTCATTCCAAGGATCCACTTTGCCTGCTGTCCCATTTTCAGTGGTTACTGACTGAAGTGATAAGTGCAGCACATTACAAAATGTACATAGCCGTCCCTGTCATGAATATTCTCAGGTTCCAGTGATATGAGGCTTAGATTTTTGATTGAAATGTGTGAATATATCTTGAGGCTTCAAATCTGAAAGTAAATAAATATTATAAGTACTAGGAGTCTTTTAAATAGATAAATATCAAATCCACTTAATCTTTTTGTTGTTGTTGTTGACTATGGCATGAATATGACACTTGTACTATTTGCTTTTACGCCTCTAGAAGAACAGAACAATAAATAGGCTTCTTCAAAGCGTTTTTCTGTTGTTGCTGTTGCTAGAGTGAGGGAGAAATTATTATACTATGGTTAAATACCACACCACTCTATTTCTCCCCCTCCTCAAAGGGGGAAGAGGAGAAAATATGATGAAACCCAATGCAACTACATAGTGACACTAATTTTCAATGGACTCCAACGTAGCTAATATACAATTTTCCTCCAGAAATATTTATTCTTTATGCTACGCACATTACCATATGAGATGATGGCATACTATGTAATCAAAAAGCTTGAAATTGTTCATATTACTTTGTCTCTTTTAATTCAAATTACTATGGATATTGAAGTGCATATAGAAAAATTGATGTCTTACAGAAGTAAAATGAGAGTCATTTATACACTATTGGGTTATCTAGTTGGAAAGCAGGTTTACTGAAAGTGACCCTGGGGACAACAAGCTGCATATGAACCAGTAGCATGTCCTTTCTCCAAAGAATGCTCTAATGGTATCCTGAGCCACATTAGGAGTTGTGGAGCAAGATGATCTGTTCCCATCTAATCAGCAACGGTAAGGTATCTCTGGAGCAAAGGGTTCGGTTCTGGGCTCTCCAGAACAAGAGAGACTGGGTCATAATGGAGAGAGTTTGATAAAAATCCACAAAAACAATTAAGGGACTGGAGCATTTCTCCTGTGAAGAAAGGCCGGGAGAGCTGGAATTTTCATCCTGTAGGAGAGGAGGCTCAGGGGGAATCTTGACAATGTATATAAATACCTGAAGAGAGGATTTAAAGGAGATAGAGCAAGGATGAAAAGCACTGGGCACAAATTGGAACACAGGAGATTCCATTTGGACATTAGAAAGCACTTTTTCAATGTGCAGGTGACTGAGCAGTAACATAGGTGTTTTAGAGATGATGTAGAGTCTGTCTCCTTGGAGATCTTCAAAAGCTGCCTGGACATGGCCATTAGCAGCCATGCCTTCACAAGATATCTCCATATAATTATCAACAACCTAGATAGGTGAACCATCATCCGCACGGTAGCTCATCCTAAGTAGGTAAAGTCTTGTTGGTTCCATGTATTTTTATGTTATTTTCATGTTATTTTCAATAATTAACTATTTCTGTAGACTAAAAATTAAAATATTTTTCTCCTTATTTGCATTTTGAATTCCATTGAAAACATTTTATTTATAAATGTTTATTTATGTATTATTGAAAAAGAATATTTTTTTCATGTAAAGAGTAATAAGAAGGAAAAAAATGACAGAAGGAAAATATACAAATATATAACCCCTGAATGAAATTAATGGAAAAAAAACATACAGCTAGGAGGAAAGATGCCTCCATGAACCTTCAGCTTTGAGAGTAATAAATTAAAAAAGGAAAAAAAACAAAAACAAATGTTGGTAAACGACCTATGAATCTTGACTCTTTTTGTTTGTTATATATTTGTAACACATTTAAAGAGAAACATGGGAGAATAGAAAGATAACACCCAGAGAGGCTAGACAGAAGTGAAGAATGCAAGAATGAAAGTCCAGCAAACAATCTGAATTTGAACAGTTATTCTACCATATGCCCTAGAGATCACTTTCAATCCATAAGAAGAGTTTATAGAAGACTGAAAAAGTAAGAGCTGCCAGTGAATTTGACACTGTTGCATGACTCAATCTTAAATTTAAAAAAAAAAAAAAAAAAAAAGAAAAAAAAAGCAAAAGAAACCATGCCAGAGCAGGCACTTACANAAAAAAAAAAAGCAGAAGAAAGCAGAAGGTACAAGATTCCGGAGAGAAACTAATTTTTCCAGTCTGGTGAAGATTACAAAGCAAATTAAATAGAATAAGCTACAGTAAAATAAAATTAAAATTATATCACTGCAGAAAAAAATAGATTTTTTTTTCCCTCATTTGTGTATGAGATTGCTGGGGGCTACACATCTTTAGGCATGGCATTTGGCATTTAATTGTTTTCCAACAAATGAATCGGAGATTCAATTTTTTTATTGATTTATTTTCTCTCAGTGTCACATGCTACTGTATACTAAAGAAATGTATGGAAAGAGAGCAGAGAAAATATATGTTAGTATAGTGTTGACAACCAGCAGCTCTGGAAGCAACTGCTTCAGGATATGCTTTAAGCAACTTTTGTATGTTAAATAACCATATGAGGAGAAAAGTAATTTTCCCAGACTGATAGGTTTCTTTTTGGAATCTCAATTACAGTTGCTTCAAGGACTGACTTGTAAACCAGACATCAGGTAAATGAGAGACATCAGATTTTCAGGAGCAGATGAATTGCTTTTCAGTCTTAGGGAAAGATAGCTTACAGGATGCTGAGGCTTACAATATACAAAACAATACATATATTATTTCAAATAAGTAAAATACATGATAATGCATGTCTGACCACAAGAATACAGTGAATGAGGAAACGGACTTGATTTGTGTCCTGGATAGAAAACATAGGAAAATGTTGACAGTAAATTTCAATTTACTTAAACTAAAATAGATTTTAACTTAGATTCATGAGAAGTTTGAAACCATGTATGATAAATGTAACCAAAAACCCAAAAAAAGGAAAGCAAATAATTTTCCAACAGGAAGAAGAAAATTGTCTTGAAGGACAAAACCACATTAACACCATTACCACAGCAGTGCTAGTGGCTTATCAAAATAATACAGTCCAATCCACTTAAGTAGGACAGCTCCATATATAGCTTATTGTCTCTATCGACCTATTTTAGATCAATAATTTTAAAATCAAAGCTACCTGCCCACCCCCCCCTCAAAAACAAACAAACAAACCCACAACAAGGAAAATCACCAAAACCTATTTACTGAAAGCTTATATTTAGAATTTTATATTCTGTTCCTGAGAATGTGTTCTCCTTTGATTTTGACTACAACTTAAGGTGAGATATATGGATTCATATTTCTTTAAATCTCAGCTGATTATATTAATTATATTAATACATTTGAATATATTTATATTAGGAGTGTCCACAACGGAAAAAAGAAAACAAACAAACAAATCCTAAATCCCTACTTTCTTTAATTAAACAGGTTAGTCTTGTTTCTGACTTCATTTTCTAGTACATGTAAGTAACTTGGAGTCCCTCAATAAAGCATCTAAGCTGATTAAGCCAGTTAAATAAATCAAGTATATTCCAAGTTAATTTCAAGTTAAAAATAAGCAATTTTTTTGGTAGTATTTTTCCTCTCAAAGATCTACATAAATTTGCAGACTACTTTATGCATATAAATTATTTTAGCACTCATTAAAATGCATCATTTCAAGAATGAACAGCCAGCAAACAGCATATGGCTGTAAGGAGAATTATCATATTTCTTATTCTGTTAACAAATAAAATAATTTTATGATTTAGTCTCTGAGCAAACACAGTCAGTGTGAACCTGGTATCACCTACATGCTTCCCATGGCCTATTCAGTCTTGCCTACAGCTAGTACAAGTGTAGAACCTTCTGTTCTGACTGTCTTCTGGGCATACAAAACAGCAGAGCAATTACTGAAAAGCCACGATAATAGGTAGGTCTCTCCAAAAGTAATGCCTCCTATTCTCTTCTAGGGAAACTACAATAAATACAAAGAACAAAGTAACACTACTTGATAGAACAAATTCTCATCTATAAAACACTACTTCTTAACATAGTCATCACCATAAACTACACATTTTCATTAGTGATGAACAACAGTCTGCATGCTGAACTTGTAAAAAATCTGCGCCTATGGAGGTAGTCTTGCTATTGCCACTTCTGACGCTCACCACCCACCACTTCTCTCTGTTCACAGCCACTGTTTGGTCTCCAGAAACATTCAACGAGCATCAATGAATGTTAATGGGTGTGATTTTTTACGCATGGAATAATTCAGTGACACACCTTTGCTTTACACACACTTCCATATCAGACACCAGTTTGACAANCTTCTGTTCTGACTGTCTTCTGGGCATACAAAACAGCAGAGCAATTACTGAAAAGCCACGATAATAGGTAGGTCTCTCCAAAAGTAATGCCTCCTATTCTCTTCTAGGGAAACTACAATAAATACAAAGAACAAAGTAACACTACTTGATAGAACAAATTCTCATCTATAAAACACTACTTCTTAACATAGTCATCACCATAAACTACACATTTTCATTAGTGATGAACAACAGTCTGCATGCTGAACTTGTAAAAAATCTGCGCCTATGGAGGTAGTCTTGCTATTGCCACTTCTGACGCTCACCACCCACCACTTCTCTGTGTTCACAGCCACTGTTTGGTCTCCAGAAACATTCAACGAGCATCAATGAATGTTAATGGGTGTGATTTTTTACGCATGGAATAATTCAGTGACACACCTTTGCTTTACACACACTTCCATATCAGACACCAGTTTGACAAACTGCCCCTGTGCTGCCATCTGTCATGCAGCAACAAAATGAAATGGAACATTGGTGGGAAGGTTCAGTCACTACTGCCATACTACCAACATCCATCTCTAACATTGTGGGTCAACATAATAAAATAGGAGGCAGTAATTTTGGAACATTCCACATAGATATTCAAGAAGATATTAAGTAAGCAGATACCTCTACGACTATGGAAATGGATCCAGAGTAATAATGAACACAACTACTTGCAACATGCCTGATAACCTTATCTGAACCACAAAGCTTTTAATACCATTCTACTCCACAAATTTTCACTGGAAGAACAGTGGCTAAACAGAAGTTCAGAATAACTATTGACTATCAGTACTACTTTCTGTAATATGGATGTCTTAGCAGAGTCTTATTTCTCTCTCAAAGTATTAATTTACCAAATCTCTGAAGAGCCTGCAAAATCTGACTCAATCACTTCCTTATTACAGGTGCAGAGTACACGGGAAATCATAGTTACTAACACAACTTATCAGAAAGTGTTTCATCCAGATAGATCTGGTCATAAAAAAAGAGAATGGTAGTGTAGGTGATAAACTATATTCACATATAAACAGGATAAATTGCACATTGCATATAGACTGCTCAATTAACCTGAACCTTAGGAGACAGTTTTTTTCTTAGAAGAAAACCCCAGACAAATACAGCCAAGAGTATCCCCCGCTACATTAGGAAGAGCGCGTCCAGCAGATCAAGAAAAGCATTCCTTCCCCTCTTAAGCACTTTTAAATCCAATTTTAAGTACTGTGTATCAGTTTGGGCTCCCTAGCAAGATGACAGACAGAGAATCAGATTGGAGTGAGTCCAGTAAGAACCACTAAAATGATAATTCCTGAGAATCTGGAACATGAGGAGTGGTAAAGAGATCTGGATTAGTTCAGAATTATGAAGAGAAGCCTTGGGAAACATAATCTTGTTCTGTCTCCTCTCCACAGTATCTCACAAGGAAGCTAAAGACAATCTCTTCTCAGAGGTAGACAAGAGCAGAAAGAAGGAGAATGGATACTGGTTGCAACTGAGATGAGCTGAATTTTCTATTCTACATTTTTTCCACAATGAAGGAGATCAGATGCTGGAATAGGTACCCAGAGAACTTGGATATTACTAATGCTACAGATATTCAAATCTTGACTAGATGTAGCCTGAGCACTAGATATCCTTTGATCACGTTATTTTGGGCTATTCTTATGGTAACACATTACTTTCACTTTGATCCAGCCTTCATGAAGCATCTGCAATGGGATCCGCATTTCAGTTTCTTCCTTCAACAGCAACATAAAGAATGCTCTACTCCTGAGGCAGAAAAAAACTAATTCGTCAAATATTCTTCTTACAACTGCCTTAGTATAGTTTCTAATGAAAAAACATAATACATCCCCGCAGAAAATGCCTAATTTTCCTAGGTTCTGAACTTGCACAGCCCTTTCATTTTTAAGATATTCTGAGTTGCACTAGATTTTGATGCAATTTAGAACCTCAGTTTACCTAGGAAATTGAATGTCAGTGTAAGGAATAATTAGCAAATATTTGATCCCTCTTGCAGTTTCACATGCAATGAATAAATACAATCATCACTGATTCTAGTTAAAATCCACTCTATTGAGTGAAAAAAACATTTTTGAGCCATCTGTTCTTTGGGAATCCCACAAATTAAATCCAATAGATATAAAATTTACATATACTTCTGGATGGGCAGTTAAGCATATCTCAGAAAAAAACCACACAGGAAAGTACAGATATTGAAGTAATCGAGAAGACAGCCACTTCAGAGTTTTACTAATTATAAACTGTGCACAAATTATCTTTTAAAAACAAAGTTATAAGTGCTTTTACCTGTAGATACAAATTTAGATGAAACTTACCTATTTGAATTATTATAGAAAGGGGCCATTTCTTCTCTGTAAGGTAAACTGAAGATTGCTAGCTTAGCTAATACATTTTCAAGGTTAATTCATTGGTGTTATAATGCTCCATGAAGAGAAAGACCTTCATGTTTCCAAAAATCACTAAAGCAGCATTTGTTACCTCCCTCACTTTTCCAATCCATGCTTCATTTTAATATGATTACTAAAGTCCAGGATGCAACCTAGAAAGAAATGCAACAGTCTGCACTACAAAGAAATTCTTCCGAATCAGAACAGATGTCACCCCAGACACAACAGCAGAGCTATGCTGTTGTACCGTGTGTGGCTTAATGTACTTTAGAACTGCCTGAGCAAACTGTGGTTAATTTGCTAATAAAACAAACCAATTTACCAAACTCTCTGAATTTTTACGGTATTCAGAAAAAAGTTATCTTTAATAAATGTTATCAAAATATATTTGAGCAATTATTTTTCTTTCTTGAGAAGCATTTTTTTTCCTAAAGTGACAGAAAATGGTGCTGTTATCACAACAAAACTATTTAAGCTTCAAATAAAAAAGGACAGATCAAATCAATTCAGACAAATAACAAAACCATTTTAGATAAGCATTTTTCCCTACTTAGTAGGTGGGCTGTTGTTTTTTTTTTTTCTATTCATCTTACATATATACACAGGAAAGTAAAACAATCCTATTTCAAGATGAGGAAGTTTTATACTAGCTCCAAGAGTACTGTCTCTAATTTTATTATGTTGGTCCATGACATCAGAGGCAGATGTCAGCAGTATGGCCATAGAGAGGCTGAGCTTTCCCACCAATATTTTGTTACATTTTGTTTCTGTGTGACAGATGGCAGCAGAGGAGCAGTCTTACAGAATGGTGTCTGACGTGGAAGTACATACAGAGCAAAGGTGTGCCACTGAATTCCTCCATGTTGAAAAAAGCATATCCACTGACATTCATGGATGCTTGCTAAATATTTCTGGAGACCAGACAGTGGCTGTGAGCACAGTGGGGTGGTGGGTGGTGCATTTCAGCAATACCAGAAAGGGGCCTAGAGGAAAGCTGAGGAGGGACTTTAAGTAAGGGCACATAGCAAGGGGAAATATCTTTAATTTGGAAGAGGGTAGATTTAGACTAGATATTAGGAAGAAATTCTTTACTGCATGAGCAGTGAGGGACTGGAACAGGTTGAATCTTGCTGGATTTAGGTGGTCAGTTGAACTGGATGACCTAGTCGGTCTTTTCCAACCTTGGTGATTCTATAAATGATTGTACATGCCCCTCCCTGGCAGCATTCCTGGAAGGCCAGGCTGGATGGGGCTTTGAGCAACCTGGTCTAACAGGAGGTGTCCCTGCCTATAGCAGGGAGACTGGAACTAGATGATGGTGTTAAAGCTCCCTTTCAACTCAAACCATTCTACGATTCTATGAGTCTTGTGCAGAGTGAACTTAGAACAAAAATGGTAAGTAGAAAACTGCAGTTTCAGGTAATTGCAAAGGCATGGAAAGCAACAGTATAGGGTGAAAACACAAATCCTCAGCTAGATACATTCTTCTTTGGTCAGTTGTCTGTCATTAAAGGAAAGGTAGCTGTTTGGTGAGATCACAAAGATTTTAATTTTTATATTTATACTGATGTATTGTTAGATTTTCCATCCCTCTCCTTGAAACTCAGTCAATTTGCAGGTAAGATCAGAAAAGCAAGAGTTTAAATTAGGAATTACTGGCAAACCTGCCAAAAACTGTTGATTTCTTCTGTAGCCACTTCACCATACTCTGAAATTCAGAGTATTCAATATCTGATCCACAGATATTGCAGATAAAATACTCCAGACTGCAAATATTTAAACTCATTAATCATTTGAATCCAGTTGTTTGAATATGACTATACGTATATCATGTGGCTTTCTTTTCTTTCCTTAAACTGAGAAAGCCCATTAAAGAGGCAATGTATATGCAAAAGGGTCATTTCCATAGAACTGACAAATGAAGAAAAATAAAGCAACAAATGTTAAGGAGAATGACACAGAACAAGAACAAAAAAATAAAATACAAAAATCAGTCTTTCATTTCACGCTATCAACTATTCAAAGCAATATAAAAATGATGACGTGCTCCCTCCCTTCAAATTTTCTACTGTGAAACAAAATGTCAGTAGGTTTTGCATAACAGTTAAAGAAAATACATTGAGGCATAGGGAAGTCTGTAAAAATAAATAAATAGATAAATAATTTAAAGTCAAACACCATGAATTCTTGACAGTAAATGTTCACTCTAACTGCTAAATGTAAGTGTATTACAGTGAAAATATTACTAAATGAGGAAGGGAATATAGACATCTATTTTAATCTATTTGCATATAATTTTAATCATTTCATTTTTCATCAGATAAAGAAGGTCCTGTTCAGGATTTTAAGGCCTAGGACCTCCTTAAAATCAGTAACTGAGTCATCAGAAAACCTGAATTCAGATGGAATCAATAGATCTCTAAAGTTGTTGGTTAATTTTACAGGCCTAATACACAGCTGACAACTCAATAAGAACTTCCTGAAATCTAAAGCTCAACTGCAATCATGAAACACAAGATTATGTTCAAAAGTTTCTCCAAAGTTACAGTTAAGAATTTTATCTTATGAATTTCTATCAAGTAAAATTCTAAGTCCGGATTGTCTTTCAAAAAGAACAAGAGAAACAAATGAAAACCATATGAATTTTAATTGAGACAAATTTCACTGTAAATTTATGGAGACAAGCAGACCTTGAAGGCTTTACACTTTACACAGCATCTAATAATAAAATTTACTTCATAACTTATGGAGATAAAAATTGAAAACTTCAAACTGGTTTTTAATATGAATTGTTTATGTAACATCTGTTCTAAAATAATTCATTGCAAGACTTTTTTTTTTCCCATTATTATTCATTTTCTCAGAGATCTAGATTTAAGAAAGTGTCAAAACAAAGAGAGTGCCTGCATCCTGTTGTCATCTTCTCCAGCCTTATATGCTGTCTACAATTCACAGTCATGCTAGAAATGTGAAGGACCTCTGACAGATTTCTCAGGTAAAATGAAAAACTCCTTGTACCTACATATGGCAGGCAATACAGAAGCATCTTTATGGCCTTTCTCTATGGATCAACTTAGTGTCCCCTATGCTGAGGAAAAGTCTATTTCTGTAAGACAGAAGAACATGCTTCTAGCAGTTACTGAACATTTCCCTGATATTTGAGCCCATTTATCAACAGTTAGAAAAACAGAAACCTGAAGAAGATATTATCTAAAGTTAACACAGAGAGAGGAAAATCTGTGAAATGCATAGAATCACAGAATGCCTTAGGCAGAACAAGATTTTAAAGGTCATCCAGTTTCATCCCCCTACCATGGGCAGGGCTGTCTCTCACCAGCTCAGGCTGCCCAGTGCCCCCATCCAACCCAACCTTGAAAGTCTCTAGGGATGGGGCATGTACAGCTTCTGGGCCTCACCTCCCTCTGAGTCAAGAATTATATCCTAAGATCTAATCTGAATCTCCCCCTACTTTAAAACCACTCCCCCTCATCCTGTCACTAACGGATCACGTTATAAGTCCCAATGATTGGAAGGTCACAATAAGGTGATCTTGGCCTTCTATTCTTCAACCTAAATAAGACCAACTCACTCAACCTTCTTTCATAAGAGAGGCATTCCAGCCCCTTGATCATCTTTGTGGCCTCCTCTGGACCCATTCCAACAGCTCCACATACTTCTAGGACTGGATGCAATACCCCAGGTGGGGCTTCATGAGGGCAAACCATATGAGGACAATGACCTCCCTCACCCTTCTGACCAACTCTCTTTAGATGCAGTCCAGAAATTTAGTACATATTGAATAAGTGCAGAAGAAAACAAGTCCAGCTTGTTGCTGGTTTCTTCTATTACAAATGAGTTCATTTACTGATATATTTTAACAACAAAAATAAACAAACAAAAAAAATTAAAAAAACAACAAAACAAAACAGTATCTAACTTTCACCTTTCAGCTACTACTTTCATCTCTTGAAAGGGATCATACAATGCTTGAAACGAAGAGAGGGCAAAAATCTCCTTGAAATGACAAATAAGGTTTGTAACATTTCAATACAGAAATACCACAGGTATGGACTACTAACAAATGTGTTTCAAACTGCTGTCTTATTAACATGGATCAAATACAGTTTTAGAAACCAACGTGAAAGGGGCCAGAGACTGCTGAAGCAAAACTTGGGCCTGTTGAAGACAGTATCAAGACAGTAGCAAGCAATGCACTGGCACATAAGACGTGAACTTGAACCCTCAAGGAGAAAGGCACAGAAAGCTTATAAGGTCATTGCTGCATGATTGCTGTAAACTATGAGAAGCTGAATACCACTGAAGCAAGACAGAAAGGTTACAAACAACTGGCCCAAGGCTAGAAACAAAAAAGTAATAGCTTAAAGGCTAATCTGGCACAGGACAGAAGGTTACTACTGTAAAACAAAAGCAGGTCTCTATAGAAAAGAAAAGTGTTAATGAAAGCCTGAAGAAAACTAAATATACAATGCAGGCTGATCCAGATTTTTATGACGATCTTGTTTACTGATGGAATAACATAATTTTACTGAACATACTCCCGCTTAAAACTGATGTACATGATACCAGAATCAAGCCCATGGGGCACATAGATATCACACCTTGAAGGAGTTGGTAGATTAAAAAATATGCAGGTCTTGTCTCAATGGAGACAAAAATGAGATCTTTTTTCTAAGGGACAGCATCATATTTTTTCCAGTAACGTCATATATCACAGAATGACAGAATTGTAGGGGTTGGAAGGGGTCTCTGGAGATTATCTAGTCCAACCCCCCCTGCCAAAGCAGGCTCCCTAGACCGGGTTGCGAAGGTAGTAACCACATGGGTCTTGAACATCTCCAGAGAAGGGGACTCCACAACCTCTCTGGGCAGCCTGTGCCAGTGTTTCATCACCCTTACAGTGAAGGGGTTCCCATGTGTATTTGTGCAGAATTTCCTATGCAGTAGTTCATAGTCATTTCCCCTCATCCTATAACCACGGACTGCAGAGAAAGGTCCAGCCTCATCCCTTAGAATCATATAATCGCAAGGTTGAAAAGGACCTACAAGAACATCTAGTTCAACCATCCACCCATTACCATTGCTACCCCAAGCTACTAAACCATATCCCATAGCTCCTCACCCAGATGCCTCTTGAACACTGCCAGGGATGGAGACTCCACCACCTCCCTGGGCAGACCATTCCAGTGCCTGACCACACTCTGAGAGAAAGTTTTTCTTTATGTCAAATCTAAACCTCCTCTGGTACAACTTGTGACCATTTCCTTGAGTCCTGTTTGTTGCCTAGGAGAAGCGGACAAGACCCCTCCTCATCACAACCTCCCTTCATGAAGCTGTAGAGTGCAATGAGGTTCCCCCTGAGCCTCCTCTTCTCCTGTCTAACCAATCCCAGCTCCCTCAGCCACTTCTCATAAGACTTGTGCTCCAGATCTCTCACTAGTTTTGTTGCCTTGGGAGCTGTATTTATGGATTGCAGCCTTTGAATTTGCTTGAGCCATGCTGTAGTTATGCACCCCAGGATCCCATTGTCCTTCTTGGTCACTGAGGCACACTGCTGGCTCACGGTCAACCTATCATCCACCAGGACACCCAGGTCCCTCTCCTCAGAGCTCCTCTCCAGCAGGTCATCTCCTAGTCTGTACCAGTGCACCTATGGAGAAATAACTGCATGCAAGACTCTACACTTGCTCTTGTTAAACCTCATCTGGTTCTTTTCTGCCCAACTCTCCAGCCTGTCCAGGTCTTGCTGAATGGCAGCACAGCCTTCTGGCATTTCAGCCATTCCTGTCAGCTTTGTAACATCAGCAAACTTGCTGAGGGTGAATTCTACTTCCTCATCAAGGTCATTGATGAAGATACTGAACAGGACCAGACCCAGCATCAACTCCTGAGGAACACCACTAAGCACAGGCCTCCAACTGGACTCTGCACCACTGATCACAATCATCTGGCCATTCAGTTCTTGAATCACCTCACTGTCCACTCATCTATTCTACACTTCCTCAACTTTGTTATAAGGAAGCTTTGGTGGACAGTGTTGAATGCCTTGCAGAAATCAAGGTAGACTACATCCACTGCTCTCCCCCCATCCACCCAGACAGTAATGACATCATAGAAGGCCACCAGGGTGGTTGAGCATGGCCTCCTTCTGGTGAACCTATGCTGACTACTCCTGATAACTCTCTTCCCTTCCAATTGCCTGAAGACAGTCTTCAGAATAAACTTGCTCTCAAAGAGATCCTTGACTTACAGCAACTCCAACCAAAGACAAAAATCAAATAATTTTGGGGAGTTACATAAATTTTGAGAATTAAAAAACAAAACATGGATAACAGGCAATAGATTTTGTGATATACACAGCTAACAGTTAGTTATATATAAAAGAATGAAAAGTAAGTATTTACTTAGTTTGCTCTAAGCAAAATTTTAATCCCTTTCTCCTTCTAGAATCCACAGTAAAACATAGGAAAACTCCAGTAATGAAAAGAACCATGACATTACATTTTTTTTATTTTTATTATTTTTTTCCTGCACTTAAATTGAACTATCCTTTGAGTCATTTAGGAGTATTATAATATTCATGACATGACAGCCTTAGTTGACCACGTAAGTAGGATTCTGAATATGTATAAACACTTAGGCAGAACGTATCTTCTATCAGAAAACCTGGAATTTATTGTTTCCTAGAGTCTTTAATACATTGTAAGGCACAGAGAGACTGTCAACATTTTCTGCATCAGCTAAACTGGAAATTGCAAGTGATCTTTTAAACTGAGGCAAACACAAGGTACTGCATCTTAGTTTAATCCTCTTTCATCAGTAGCTGTACTGAGTCACACAGAAACATCTATACAGTCATCAACAGTTATTCTTTAAATATAAGAGACTGTTGTAGAAAGAGGTACAAAAGAACAGGTTGTGCAGAGTCAGCTCTGTATTAAGCTAGCACACACTGAATATCTTTACAATAGTAAAAACAAACCCACATCACTGCTGTGTATGCCGTACCAGTTAGGCTGTCAAAACCCAAGCAATGATTTCACAGCTTGATGTACATGACAGGGGGATGGGACAGTGGCTGCTCCCTTTGCTGTATCTTGATTTGCTCTTCAATTCTGCCTCTTTTGACTTCTACCAGATAGTCCAACCAACATAGTATCTTCCATGACAATAAATTCTCCCACACCCTTGCTGACAACAGTGAGCGATAGTATGGGCAGTGGACATGGTAATGAAACCATGGGAAGCAGTCACTGGCATGGAGCTAGTGGTGCAGGACATGCTATTTCCCTGGCCAATCCACATCCCTTACTTCCCAGTGAGTCAGACTGGAGTGGGCTGAAGCAGATGACCACAACCAGCCACAACCACCCAATACTGCTGCAGCCCCTGTGCACCCATGCCCATAGCCCACCTGAGAAGTCAAGTCAGCAGGAGATCAAGATCAGCAAAAACTGAACACAGGCATAACTACAGCATAGCTCAAGCAACCTCAAAGCCTGCAATCTATAAACACACCTCCCAAGGCAATGTGTTGAAGCTCCAGATGAGGCTTCTCAAAATTCCTTTAACTTTTAGCTTGCTTTTTTTTTGTTTGTTTTGATCCAAGGTAACACAGAATCACATGACAGCTGGCCTTGAACACAGGCAACCTAAATCATAGGAGGAGTATGAAGTGGCTGCAGATAGCAGTGTTGAATTCTAAACCTTGACACAGGCTATCCTTACCAGGATGCAATTTGTTACTTGGACAGTTGGCTTGAAGAATTTACTGTTGATCATTACAGCTTGGAACATTGATAACTTAAACATCTGTAATTCTCGTGCAAATTCAGACCACTTTAGGTCATATGCTCTGTGCCCATATAATCTCTACACCACTTGTTACTGTGGAAGGTTTGTAAAGAAAATCAAATGTAAATTCTGCCTGTTAAGGTAAAAACAATGCTCCAGCTGTCAAGCTTTCGTGTACCATTCTCTACATCTGATATGAAGAAACAGGATTTATCTACTTACTTTAAATAGGTAACTGAATATTGGAATTGCAGAAAACTCCCAAGTTCAAATACAGCCTAAGCAATGAATGAACCAAGAGCAGCCCTATAGTGATGGATAGCTGATGAAAAACTCAGCATAAGCTGGCAATGTGTACCTGTAGCCCAGAAAACCACCTGTATCCTGGGCTGCTTCAAAAGAAGAATAATCATTTGGTTGATGGTAGTGACCCTGCCCTTCTATTTATTCAATTCTTTTGAGATGCCACCCACAGTACAACATTCAGCTCTGGCACCCACAGCACAAGGAAGACACTGACATGTTAGGGAAGGTTCAGAGCAGAGTCACAAAGACGTTCAAAGGGTAGGAGCACCTCTTATGTGAAGACAAGCTGAAAGAGTTGGAACTGATTGGTTCAGAGAACAGAAGATGCCAGAGACACATTATAGCACCCTTCCAGTAGTTAATGGGGGAGTTACAAGTAAGATGGGAAGCTACTATCATGTGAGAGTAGTAGTAGATCAAGGAGTAATGGTTTTAAACTAAAAAAAGAGTAGGTTTAGATTAGATAAAGGGAAGAAAATTTTCACTATAAATGTGGTGAGGCACTGGTGCATTCCCCATCTCTGAAAGCAATCAAGACCAGGCTGGGTGGGGCTTTGAGCAACCTGGTCTAGTGGGAAGTGATCATTAAGGTCTTTTCCAACACAAACCACTCTGTGATTCTATGAAAAATGGTCTGCAAAGCGTGAAGACTTTGCAACATAATTACAAATATTAGAGGTGTACATGAGATGAAAAATAAATCATAAAAACAACACTGATATGTTTTTGCAAATTATGAAATGACTTTGCAAATTCTGAGTTAATTTTAAAACATGTAAAACAGATCAAGACATTATTTTGCCAGTGTTGACTTGAACAAAGATTCTCAATTCCCAGAATCCAATATAGTTATGCATATTTATGCTAGAACTTGATTATTATCTTATATTGCTCTTCTAAATTTCCCCAGAATATACGCTTCCACCAAGTGGAAAAAAAAAAAAAGTGTTAGACACTTCATGCTATGAAGCATCTCTTTATTCTTTCACATAGCATCTGTATAATGATGGGTTTCCAGCACACAAGGTTATTCTAGCAGTTAGCAACTGAATAAGTACTAAAGTATCCTAGCTAGACTATTACTATTGTTGTACAAAGCAGGATGTGGTGTCAGGTTCCAGAATGGGACAGATTCATGAGCCCCCTCCAGTTGCTTTCCACTGCTTTGGTAATAGAAAGCAGCCTTAAACCCACTTTAGCTGGGCATTTAATCCAACTCTATGGTTATTTTGCACTGCCTGTCAAGTACAAAGCAGCTGGAGCCTACTAACAAATATGGTTTTCTATTTACGTATTCTAGTGGTGAGGGATTAATTTTCAGACCATATGAAATTGCTTACTGGTGAGAAAGGTTTTTATACTTCCCACATAGATATTATGCAATATAACATTTTAAGAGGGTATAATACTACAAGCTGTGAGTGATTCAAATCAGACACACGCAGCAGTATAGAGTCAAACACTTTCCTTTTCTAATTTGAAATTGTTTTCACATGCAATAAATAATACTTTATCCTTGAAGGGTTTTCTTTCATTTGCGGGAAGACCAGATGGGTCTCACAGGCCATTCACAGCTAAGAATAAAAACAGCATTAAAAAAAAATCCCTTTCAAGAGGTGAGATATCTTGTATTCTTTAAAGGAAAATAATTATTTATTTGGATGAAAACCTTTTGTATTCCAGTGTAATTGTTAATATCAGTGGGATGTCTTGAAAAATGAGATACTTTGTATCACAGAGTTACAACTTATCTCTGTGCATAAGATCTAAATAAAAAAAAAATGGAGCAGATCTTAAGGTATCATGCAGGGAGTAGATACAAGGAATACAACTGTGAAATCAGTGAAAAAAAGCTCAAGTGATAACAAGCTGACAAGACAAAATTATTTCACAGTGGGATTGGGGTGATCTGCTTTTTTTGTTTGTTTTCTTGTTACTAGGAAAGAAATAAAGACAGAGGTTTTGACTGGACATCATGCTTTATAAAGCATCTTCAACTATTTCTTGCTGTTGCAGTAAAAACAGTTGCTATTAGAGAGTTCAATCAAAAATGGCTTATCTTAATCTGCCTAAAAATATATATATATTTTTGCAACTTTTTTTAAAACCAGGACGTTAAGTTACTTCGCATACAACAGAAGGGAGTACAAGCAACAAGATTACACACCTAGGAACATTTTATGAAGAGGTTACTACCACCACAGGTCTGAAAAAAAACAAATATAGACATGATGAAAATATGAACAAATGTGCATTTTACGTAAGGCAAAGATGTATGCGTTCTTTATGGGACATTAAGAAAATTCAGAAAGGTCTTTGACTATCAGAAGATAGTCAGCTTACATTTTCAACAGAGTACAGAATGAATATGAAAAAACTACTGTTATTTATTGATATTAATGAAAAATAGATCCCCTGTAATCGGTGTACACTGCCACAGTTTTCAGTGTTTTCTGTTATGAAAACTTCTTTTAGGCAGAGAATGAATCTGCACAGGAACATTCCCACTGACACAAGACATGGAGACAGCTGATTTTTTAATCAGCACTGGAACAAATCTGTGTAACCTCAAATTCTGCACATCAGAGATCTCCGGGCAACAGAAACCTACCATTCAGAATAACACCGCACAATCTCTGGATCAAGTTTTGATCTAGATAAACTGTTTTACTGAAGTATCACCCTCATTGGATTTGCTGTAAATGAAGCCTAGAGGTCTGCTTTCCAAATAAGAGTATTCTGGGAGAAGTGGCAAAAGAAAGAACATGAAAGAAGTTTAATAGAGAAAAAATACTTCATAGAAAAAAGATCAGTACATTCAGAAAAAAAGTGAATACAAGGAGACGTGAGATTCAAGACTAACACATATAGAAAGAGAACTTAAATAGTTACATGAGACAAATATGAGGCAGGTAATCAAGACAGGAGAAATTATGAGATTATGAAAGTAAAATAATTATAGTTAAAAAATCATGAGAATCTTGGCCAGATGCAAGGAATTTGAGAAGGCATGAATGCCAGTGATTTATCTTTAAGTGTCAATACGGTAAGATTAAAAACTTCGTAGTGTTCTGCATGAATTCTGCCTTCTCTTCCGATTGGCTTTCCCAAAGTTTCTAGTAAATAGTACAAGCTCAGGCTAGCAACATCAAGCATGAATTAGTGTCTCATGCATTTTAGCCTTATGAGTTCCACAAAACTCCCAATTTGGTCCTGGGAGAATCTTGGGTTGGAAGGGTTCTTAAAGATCATCTAGTCCCAACCCACTTTCTGGAGGCAGGATTGTCAACCACTAAATCAAGCACGAGACCAAGTACTAGATCAGGTTGCCCAGGACCACATCCAACCTGGTCTTGAACACCTCCAGGGATAGAGCATTCACAACATCTCTAGGCAGCCTGTTCCAGTACCTTACCAGTCTCTGAGTACAGAATTTCCCTCTAACATCAAATCTAAATCCCCACACTTTTAGTTTGAAGATATTCCTCTCTGATTATTATTATTTTTTTTTTTACAAGGTCTATTAGTGACAAGACATTCTCCCTTTGAATTACTAGCTTCCTTAAAGTACTTGAAAGCCACAATGAAGCCTCTTTTCACCAGGCTAAACAAGACCAACTCCCTCAACTTTTATTCAAAAGAGATGTGCTCCAGCCCTCTGATGATCTCTGTGGCCTTCTGGACCAATCCCAACAGTTCCACATCTTTCCTGTGCTGGGAGTTCAAAGCCTAGATGAAGTACTCCAGATGGAGCTTCACAAAGGTAGAGTAGAGGGGGACAATCACTTCCCTCTCTCTGCTGGCCACAGACAAGCTTACATCTGTTAACACTGCGATCAGAAACTTCATGCCTATTTACAAATTGTTCTTCAGATTCAGTGCCGCTACACACATCTAAAAATAGTCTGGATGTTGTCAGATATTCTAACAATTAGTGCTTTTTCTACTTTATTTTTCCTAATATTTTACTACTACTTTTATTCTTTTAAGCAAATCGGAAGTCATCCTTCTGCATAAAAACCTGTTAAACTGAGTCTATAAAACAAGTGTTAATTAGGATATACCAGTGAATGACCTTCCCTGGTATATTTCACCTGTTATATATATTCTTTTGCAAACAGGTAAATATTTGATGCAACTGAAAAGGCAATATGCCTTGATTAATCCAGTGAAGATCCAGTAGTCAAAAGACGAGCATGTATTTGTACCTTTATATCATACTGACGGAATAGCTTTTAATGCTTTGAAACACAAAGCATTCCTTATGATGTATTGGAGAGATTACAGGATAGAATAAAGATAACTTTACTCATTTCTTCTGATATGCATTTTTCCCTTCAATTCTTTCATCTTCAAAATGTCAGTGCTAAAAATATATTTTGCTTGTTACAGTAATACTTGCATAGAAGTTTTGACTTATACTTCATTCAATATTTTCCAAAAGAAAATAGCTGTCTATGGATCAGATCCAAAACCCATTGATGTTAAAAAGTCTTCACTGGGTTTTGCCTCAGGACTTAAGTGCATGGAAAAGCTCATGACAATACCTGTCAAGAATAATTTGAAAGAAAAATTAATATTTGCAGGCTAGGAGTAACAACTGAGAACAAGTAGTTCAACATTGTGAAGCTCAGTGGAAGAGGCTGATGTCTACATCAAACCCAGAAACTTGTGGTTAAAACTACAGCACACCTTTTGGAAGCTGTTTTGCCATCCTGCAAATACAATAGGAGGAGTGCAAGACCTCACTTGATAAATTACTTCAATTATTGTTTTAATTTATAAAAAAAGTTGAAATGAAAAATTAAGTGCTGCTTCCATTTGTCTAGTTCAATACATGGAATGATTTAATGCTTTTGTCCAGTAAATTAAAGAGTCCTCCACTGTCAAAAACCTTCTTACTGTTTAGGTACTTGCAAAATGTGATCAGCTTTTTAACTTTCTGTTCATTAAATAGAATGGATTGCAGTAGAAAGAGGATGCTCTTGTCAGAAGGAAGAAAGACAATATTTCACACAAATAATTCACACCAGAACAGCTGGAAACCTTATCAGTTTATGTTTACCACTCAAAACAGCATACAAGCTCCCCTGGACTATTCACATGCAGCCAAGCAAAAGGGATTGCTAATAGCAACTGCAAGACTTTTTTTTTTCCCCCTCCAGGTTAAGCAGTTATGTGCAACAACGAGTACAGTAAAGCAACGAAGCCTTTGGTACTGTGACTACTTTTGAAAAGGAAAATATCAATATAATTTTCATGAATACATATACACATATGCATCTCTGTAAAAACTGAGTTTTCATTAATGGGTTCTAAAGCTGAGCAGACAAAAAAAAAAATCCTTGGATGTCAACATTTCAATTCTAAAGCAATTTCTACATATGAAATATAGCAAAAGTCAGTTTTGATATAACATCTTGTCACGAATATCTTCTTTCCTTGGTACCAGAATAGTACTGCTGAACACTGGTATAGCAGTTGCAATACAATGTACCATAGTACTTTCTTTTTTAAGGAAATTGTATTTCCTTAGAAGCTAAATGTTTTTAGACATGTAGCAATGCTTACATCTGTATCCTATCACATTCAAATTATGTTTGAAGTAACACATACTTCATATGACAAGGAACAAATTTTTGGACAAAGAACATAGCTATGGTTAGATTTGATTTCTGAGCACAAAGTGACTTTTTATAGGAAACAGCTATTCACTGTTCTTCTACTAGTCTAGCATTTCTGATGTTTACATATGCCAATAAGATTAATCAGAGTAGAATAACCTAGCTAGAACCACTATCTGTATTTTAGTGCTATGGAGAAAAAAATATATATATATGCCAATTGCTTTTTTTTTTTAAAAAAAAATGAATTGTGTAAATAGCTATGAAGATAACACTAATTCTTATGTTTTGCATACATTAAATTAAGTCTGTCATAATAAACAATTACTACTGCAAATATTTATCCTAGCCTCTTCGTGCATCAAACATTCAATTCTATTAATAGAGCTACACACACATCTGTATTTTAAAACAGTGATTTAATAATAACTAACAGGCTGCTACTGGAACAGTTTACTCACTTGATTTACAGGTGTTGCAGAGTGTTTATTATTTAATAAAAGTATATATGCAATTGAAGCAGAATTTTTAGGATGCAAATGGTCTTTTCAATCAATTTTATGCATTTTGGTAAATAAGTAATTAAATTCACCATTATAGCATGACTGCATTTTTTAATCAATGTAAATATGCCTAGAAAAAATGAAGGAACATTAGATAAGTTTGCTCAAGTATTTCCTGATTTTTCCAAAAAATTTAAAAATCCTAGGAGGAAGAGGAAATAGTTTATTTGAATGGGAACTATGCACTAGAAATAAATCTCAATTATGCAAGATACTTTAAAAATTGGCTCTATCCAACATGCCTGTTTTGCTAGTACAGCAACCCTACACATGCTTCCTATGCTTGCTGAATTTTTCTTGAGTAGGTATAAAAGTCTTTTTCAGGATACAGACAGTAAGACACATATGTATTGATTAGTGTTAAAAAAGGCATCTGAAACAAGACCAACTCTTAATCAAGCTCCGGCTATTTATTTATTTTTTTTTAACCCAGATTTTATACATATTGAATACACTAGGTATAAATGTGTATTACAACCTCAAGTTAGTAGTTTGACTGTAAATTTAACTGCCAAAATTAATTGAAATAACACTATCGTAAGAAATATATCAAACTTTTGAATCTGCTTACAACAGAAGGACCATCACTTTAGCTATTTAAAATATTATTTTTAGTTTACCTCAAATATAAGAAACTGCTCTCTAACTTGTTATTTTAACATTTCACAGACAAAAAGCGACTGACTGAGACTTCAAAGTTATGTTTTAGTACACCTCCCCACAGCCCTGAAATCTTGAGCTGTTTCATCACAAGTCACTGTAAATACAAATATCAACTCAAAATAAACGTTCAATGAAATTGCTTTCAGGCAGTAGCATTATAGACTTGTAATTCACTAGTCCACAAGCAAAACAGGCATTAAGAATTTATAGCCACCAATGATATTCTTAAGGAAATAGAAATACGCTGATACATCAAAAGTTTATGTAAGACTTCAAGTATGGACATAATTATGCATCTAAATAGCGTCAACTTTGCACAGATAAGAAAAAGACGCATGCAATTTTCAATGGTTCATAAGATGTACAACTTTGTTATGTTGCTGTGGTCATCTTTACAAGACAATATAAGCCTCCCAAGGGTATGATAGACAAATTACAAGTATGGAATCTATACGAGTGAAGACAACAAACATCTTTCATGAGTATGACACTACGTATTTGGCTAGTTACCTGCACTAAAGAAATCCAGATTGTGAGAACTGTCAGACTAAGTGACAGGGATGTTTAGAAAAGTTTCTCTTCTTCTTGTTGCTTATGCTACCTAATACACTTTGGTCTGGCAAGTTGATCAGAAACTCCCTCCCTCTTTCTAGAGATGTGAACATGAAGGAAATAACATCCATGGAGTATGTTACAAAACAAGAAGGTTCTTCTCTGTACAGATTGCAATTTATTACACCCTTAGATTCTCCTGGTTTTCGATATTGTTTCTTCATGTAAGAACAACAAAAACTTTACAGCATTGCAGCCAAACAATCAACAAGACTGGATTGCACTCAGTTTGATACTATCCACCATGTGTCTGCAAAGCACCACCAACCACATCTTCCATGTACCATTGCCCATTTTGCAAAATATGTTCTATTCAAAAAGCAATCTCATGAGATCAAGCCAATTATTTAAACATCGTTTTTAATCATCTTTTAAGACCTACTCTATCTTGCTGTCAGAGTTACAATCTGTGAAGAAAAAGTGAGAAGAAAACACTAACATCTTGAACATTTTTCTGGAGAAGCATTTTTAACTCTCAACAGATGTCACTAATGCACCTGCTTTATGGCCACATGGACTTTTACATTTTGTCATTCCTATTGATTTTCTATTTGACACTCTCTAATGGGTAATTAAGGTCAACTAAAACATAATCAATTAATCTGCATTAATTGGTGGACAGAACTACGTTTTTCTTGTGATTTCTTGCATATCCATGTACCTTACATCTTTCAGCTGTCCCCAGAGCCCCCCCTCAAGCATGTTGCTTCAGAGTAATTATAATGAGTTAGGTTGTCTTTTTCAGTAAATTATTCTCCAGGAGCAACAAAGAGAAGATAGAAGATAGATTTGGTTTTAAAATATTCCCTGCTTCTACCAAAATTATCATTTTCACTTACTGACAGTAATACTAATAAAGATACATTGAGTGGTAGTAGAAAGACAGGTAGTAAAAAAATCCTGTTTTACAGGACACTACCATAAAGAAAAAGTCTAAAAGAGTAAATGTGTTCTGTTGCAGCCTTCGAACATTCCTCTGCACACACACTTCCTGGGGACAGTAGATACGTGTGTATGTTCTAAAATCAGGTTGTGGATTGAAGAGAAAAATAAAGACCTTTTCTACCTTACAGAGATATGACCAAACCTCTGTTTGTCCAGTTCACAATTTCCATATTTTAATCTACACTACGTTTCCTTCCTTTCACTACCTAACTCTGTTAACCTACACTTAACTAGCTCACCCTTAGTTACCCCAGTCTCTCCATTAACTTCAAGAGCACTGTGATTTTCTCTTCAAAGTCCTCTGCGAAACACAACTGAACCTCATAGAATTCTTATGAAATTCAGAATTTATTAAGTTTTCTAAGTCTTTTTAGAGTCAAGAAAATCTTCTAGTCCCATTTGTGAGTCCTCTGTGTGAATGACTTGCCACTGTCTTATTTTCTCCTGAACAGACAACATAGAATGCATTGCCCAGCTACATTTTGTGTGTTCCGGTCTGCCTCTCAGAAGATCAATGGATGTAACCAAAAACTTGGTTTTATCATGATGATACAAACTTGCTCTCCAATACGTTGAGAGTCGCCATCAATCTGGGATACACCATATATGCATTTGGTGTCATTATTCAGATGATTAATGAAAACATTAACTATGTCTGACTCCAAAATGCATCAAAGACAGGAGTAGAAACTGACTACCAGATGGAATTTGCCCAATTGATTAAAACTTACTGAGCTCAACAGTCCACTCAAATTTATAGCCACCTACATCAACTATATGGCCATCAGCTTAAATAGTTTGTAGCTCAGCAATTGAACTATCAAGATGCACTAGGAAAATGTCTCATACTGACTGTTCTTCCTTTGTCCATTCAACTAATACCATTATCATATAAGCAATTAATATGGTCAGCTTCTACTTGTCTTAGTTGTTAAGTCTCCAGTCACCACATCCTTTATTGTGTATGGACATGACTCTCGTAGAATAGTTCTTTGAAGATGAGTGGGAGATTGATCCATTTTCAGGAACAAAAAAACCACTCCCTTGCCATCATTTAAAAAAAAAAAAAGATAGAAAAAGCCACACAATGACGTCTTCAGGCATGCTGAGAAGCTTGAAATCTCATTGAGGTGGAGATACACAGGTACATGTATACATAGGAATTATGTTACTGGAAGAATCCATAGCAGCGACATTCACCCTTTTTAGTGTTGTTATTATGTCCACTGCCCATTGGGCAGTAAGCACACAGATTTCTTGATCTTTCTTTCTAGCTGACAGTTTTCAGGAATATCTTCATTCTAACAGTGCTCCCTTTTCACTCAGTAAAGCAGTATTGAATTGTGTAGACAGCAATAACAACTTGGAAATAGCCAGCAGTCACTTTCCTAGAAATCTCACTCCACAAGTGCAGAAATAGAATGTTTACATAGACCTCAAAGAAAAACATGCAATTTACGGTCTCTGAAAGCTTGATACTCAAAGGTAGTCTAAGGCACTAGTTCAAGGGCTTCATACAAGTAGAACTATGTATTTTGTTGCTAACAGGACATATATTGCTAAGCTACACTGATGGCATATGCCATGAAGCTAATGAAAATTGTCCATGAGAAGGAATTTACTTGTTCCTTTTGATGACATGGACAAGAGCACTGATTTTTGTCAACCAAGAAAGACCCATTAAATTTCATGGATATTCATGCCAGATCTCCTTCCAACCATATCCTCAAATTGTTTTTTTTGTCACTTCCACCATCAACATACATCACTCCTACAGTATAAATATTGTTAAACAATAACATATGGTTATGTCCAGTATCGGTATGCTTTATAAAACACAGAATATGTGTTGAGAATGACAATATGCAAGTTACTGAAGCATTGTGTTTTGGTATCAACTGCACAAAATAAAAGGCTTATTTGCTATACCTACTACTAACACCATGCTTACAACACAGCAGTACATTGTGAGGGTAGAGGATGACAAAGTTCATAGAGTTCACCCATCTATTCTGAAAAAGTGCTTTCTTGAAATAGTTAAAAAACAAAGAAATTTTTCCAACCAAAAAATTATGTTAATTAGTTTTTGTTTTATTTGTCCTCTAAACCAGACATGTGAACAGCATAAAATGACAGATCTTACTAAACATACAGTCCCATTTGATACTCCATATCCTTAACACATCAAAATTAAGGAAAGGTGTCCTACTCACAAAGAGATAGTCTATGATTTTAAATATTATCTCCAACCCTCACTAAGAACAAAAACATAGATTAAGTTGATCTCTTCAGATAGAGGAGAAAAAAAAAATTCAGTCACCTCAGCAACAATGACTGGTGTTCTCTGTGGCTCTGTCTCTCTTATTGTGCAAGACATACAAGCATACTCCCCTTTAGGCCATGCAAGAGAATGTAGATAACTGATTGGTCATAACTTCTTTCTAGCTATTACAGAAACCCACAAGCAAAAGGGAACTGAAGGAGAGATACAGAGGCACAGCCAGAAAAAGAGAGGATGTTCAGAGTTGATAGAAAACGGATACCTCCAACAAAGTTGTATGCACTATTTCTAGACAACATGAAACTCATAATTGCTGCCCAGTCATGCACAGAATGCAACACAGCCAGTGGTGTCTCTCATAGTCCTTTTATGGGTCCATCCTATACCATGTCATTTCACAGGAGAAGCACAATGCCCATGTTTCTCAAAGCACAGCCAAGATCAAATCTGTCATCATAAGGGTAAGGAAGAAACTGTGTTTATATCTAGCTACTCTAACTAGAACCTACAGGAATAGTACCTGTAGAACCTAAGCCTCTCAGACCAAAGTTTTCCTTTATTTTCCATAGCACAGAATAAAAATTTAACTATCAGATCAAGAGTCCTAATTTTAATGGCAAATGAGTGAGAAATTCAAGATTTACAAAAAACTACTCACCCATAACTTGAAAGAATCAGTTTGTATTCTGTCTAGTCTATTCTATTTCCTATGATAGTAAGACAAAAGTAAAAAGGAAAGCAAGAGTGAAGAACAACAACAAAAAAATACATAGGTCTAGTTATCCTTGTATTTAAATATGAAGAACATTCTGCATACATCTTCAAAAGGGATTATGCCATAAAGAGTTTGTTAAAACCGATGTAAGCCTTCAGACTGAGAACCACTTTTTGGTCTGTCTCAAAGATCACAAAATTTTGAAGTCATCAGACACATCAAACTAAAAAGTGTTTGAGTGCTAAGTAGAACAAAATGCCAACAAAAAGGTGAAGGATCATTAAGAAATCAATTTGATGAATTTATCCATTTAAAGGTGGATGGCTTAATCCAGCAACAAGCAAAACAGTAGAGTTCGTAGTTGGCTTCACATTCTTTTACATTATTAGTTTTCCCAAATGCTTGTGCAGTGGTGCATGGAATGTGAAGATGCAAGAGGGGAAATTAACTCCATTAGAACTGAAAGATTGGATTGGAATATAGAACCATAGACTCTTTAACTCTGTTGTATTTTTTTTTAAGCCACTAAGGTAAATTCCAGTATGATATTTTTTCCTTAACTTACAGAAAAACAGCCTTATACCATCAGTGAAACATTGGTCTAAAATGCAACTATTTATCTTCAAAATAGGGTGCTTATGCAATCATTCAGTTTTCTTTCTATTACAATAACCAAATTCTATGGTAAGCTTTAATATTCAGTGGTGGTCTGTAGCATGAACAACTGAAGACAGAACATGACAAGTAGGTTCCAGTAGGAGTATCTGAATTACCACCATGTCACTTCAAATAAAAACATCTGTTCTGAGGCATTTTGCCTTTTAAAAGAGCATGGAGGATAGAGATTTCTCAAGAAAGCTGCGTTTGTGGAAAACCTGTATCACTACTTTGGAGTTATTGTGGGATGACCTTTTCCTATCTAGAAGTAAATCCATCTTCCATATTGAAGCTGAAGAATAAGTAGACATGCTCCTACAAACTATTACTAGTTCCAGAGACGAAGATACAATGCTGCTCAAGCTGTTACAGATAGTTCAAATATTAGCTAAAGCTATTATCTACACTGGTTAAGAGGCTACCAACAGCAAAAATATGGTCTTTCATTCTGTACACAGTTAACTGCATCCACAATAAATTTAATCTAAGTTCTCTGTAACTTCCAATAAAAAGGACAAACCTAATTCTTGGAGCTGTACAGAAAATGTCATTATGCTTAAGTGTACACAAGCAAAAAACTGAGTTATCTCGTGCAATGTGTGCATGAGTGCGCTTGTACCTTACTTCCTCAGCACTTCTAATTTCATCTTAAATTTATCAGATCTACCATTAAGAACCTATACAGTAGAGAACTGAGAGGAAAATGTCAGTGTGACTACTAAATTTACTAATAGACTAATAATTTACTAATAAAGTAAATCCTTTAAATGCAAAATAGTTGAGGATCCAATTAAGCCTTGTTCTATCATATTTTTCCTTACATCTCTTGAAAAACTTGACACAGAGAAAAACATGAATAACTGAATTAAGATTTAGAAAAATCTTCAGACAAAGACTTAAGAACAGAATACTATAGCTACTGCATTTGTATCCTTTTCCTTCTATTTCCCAGCAATGAAAATACTGGGAGAAAAGAACTAAACTACAGAAGCATTGACAATTGTGGAAGAAGGAGGGTATGTAAGGAGAGATTATGTAACCAACAGATAAATGACTCCCTCATCTCAGAATAAGATCAAACTCTCCCCATCCACTTTCTCATAAGAAGGCTATAATTTTGCAAAAAAACAAACAAACAAAAAAAACCCCTCCAGATTTGCAGAACTGGAAATAATTCAAGTCAGAATTCAGCTTTTTTTTCCATGAGTCAATGTTGTAGCAACATCATTACAATGAAACCACTGCATAATCACAGAACAAAGTGTTTCCAGGCAAATTTCCTCACATGCAATTCCCAGAAGACCTGTCCAAAACACGCAGGAAGGAAACCAAGATATAAGAAATGTTTTAATTAAGCTGATACTCTATTAACTTAAATCACCTGGGAACTACTATCAACAACTTATTTAGTTTAAATTATCATCTTTACTTGTTTTACATAGTAAAGGGCTGTCCTCAGACCCCAGTCTTCCACAGCTGGTTCACAACCTGCTGTGGGTACTGCACCTGGTCCTCTTTTCAAGTAGAGCTGAAAGGGCAGCAGAAGAGGAGTTGTCTCCTTGCAGTGTTATAAGTTAGATGTTCCAGCTTTGTTTCTCACTTACATGGGATTCCCTTCACATTTGTTCATGTTTCATAAATCTGACCTAAGTTCCCATCACCAAACTGAATCCCCAAAATGTTGTAGGAAAAACCCCAGAAGAGCTGAATTAAGTGCAGGACAAAGAAGAAAGAACATTTATTCAGATTTACCTCAAATAAAGGCATTTGCGCTGCACTCCTTCACCAAAACACAATCGTCAAGATAAGCAGAAGAGATAGAAACAACTGAACACAAGCCATTGAAGACTTGCTGTCCAGAGTAACAAGAATTGCTGCATAGAGCAATCCAATGTTACTACAAAAAGTTAGTTAGTGAACACTTCTCATTTACCAGATCCATCAGTGTTGAAACTCTACTATTTCTCTATTAATGAGGTCGATTTACATATTGTTGATATGCACACAGACATGTAAGCAGATATGAAATATATAAAATTTAACTACTGATCTATGCAATGATTATGTGAAAATATCTTAGAATCACAAGGGTTGAAAAAAAGACTATCATCTACTCCAGCCATCCACTGTTGCCCACTGGCCACATCTTTGCTTTGAACACCCCCAGTAATGTTGACTCTACCATTTCCCCAGACAGCCTGATCCAGTACCTGACCACTCTGTATGAGAAGAAAATCATCACATCCAACCTGAACCTTCCCTAGCACAGCATGAGACTATTTCCTCATCATATCACAGTTACCTGGGAAGAAAAGACTGACCTCCTGTAACACAATGGTAAATGCAGCAATGACAGCAGAACAGCAAGATCCTAGGCTACAGCAAGCAAGGATTTGCTCAAATGCAACAGCCATAAGCACAGGAATAAAGGAAAGAAACTACTTGCCTTCAGAAGGCCTCAGGTATACAGCAATCTCCAATAAGATAATTTTGCCCCTACTAACAACTCTTAAATGAGGTCTGGGAAGGAGTGAATTGCTTGCACCTGAACTCCCCTTGGTTGTCTCTGCCTTACTTCCAGGTGCGTAATTACTGTTTCAAGCAGTGACTTAGCATTTCCACTACATCTCTACTTCACCACAACCTTCTTCCAGGTTACTGTAGAGTGATAAGGTCTCCTGAAACTTCTCTTCTCCAGACTAAATTATCCCATTTCTCTCACTGCTCCCCATAAGACTGTACTCCAGGTCCCTCGCCAGTTCCATTTCCCCCCTCTCGACATGCTCCAAGGCCTCGATGTCTTTCTTATTGAGGGGTCCAAAACTGAACACAGTCCTTGAGATGTGGCCTAACCAGAATTGAATACAGGGAGATGATCACCTCCCTGCTCCTGCTGGCAAAATATTTCTGTTAAAAACCAGGATGCCATCAGCCTTTTTGTCCACCTGGGCACACTGCTGGCTTGTGTTCAGCTGAGCATCAATCAACACCCCCAGGTCCTTTCCCTCTACATAGTAAATGTGTGTATTTACTACAGAGAGGGTTAAAATGACAAATCATAAATATTTCAATACAGGCAGGAGTCATCAGGTGCTCCCAACAGTAGCACCACATTGAAGAGCAGGAACTTAAATTCTCTCACGCTGTTGACAGCACAACAATGTGTGCATGAAGTCTCTGGAGTCATAAACCCTGTGTTAAAGGTTAGAGTATTTGTTACTGTTTAGGAATTTATGCCAAGTTTATTAGAAGAATATCAATACATTAATGCTAAGTCTGCATAGGAACCTGACTGATTGTAATGCTGAAGAGCATCAAGTTACCAGGATTTAGATGAATCTTCTGAAGTGCATTGCAAAGCAAAATACAGCAGTTGTAAGACAATCTAGTATTGTGGCTCAATGTAGAAGAAATGCTGTGAAAGTGTCTGTTGTTTTGTAATCAGTTACCTGTGATCTCTAATTTCTGAAGAGAGTTGGAGTGCAGGACTTAAAAGGTTTAATTCAACTGTGAGGCTTTGATCTACTAAAAAGAAATTTTAGAGCTGAATCTGAAAGGAAGAAGAAATTCAGTCTGCTTTTCTTTATTTATTCTAGTTCTGCTGTCAAGTAAAACTGGCATATGCCAGCCTTGTAATGGATTTGACCTTTTTGGCCTTTCTTTTACCAAAGATTTCCAAGGTATTATCTTGGATGGAAACCAGCTATATAAAACATCTTTGTTTAACAAAGCTTGACATCTTTAGCCTTCCAACATTTCTTTCTTAATATGATGATGTACTTGCAGAACAAAGAAGATGGCAGATAAAGGAAGGAATTAACTGTAATATTTTACTTAGCTTGTTATTTTTTTTCCTTTGGCTGTACTATATTCAAGTGTTTTATGATCTAAATTCACCAATACAACATCAAACAAATACCTAAACCAATTTGCATAATTATCTAAATAATGAAAATAATAACAAAGATATGTATGTATATATTTAAGGGAAACTATGTATAGATTTGCAAATGAACTAGGAATACTCATTGTCCTTATATCCATGCTACATTTAAGCTAGAAAGATTTCACTTGGTCTGTGCATTCAAAATACCATGGTTTATTAATAGCCTTATCACACACTGGTGACATTATATTGCTTCTATAGGAGAGGAAGTAATTAGAAGGTTATCTCAACATTCTAACCCTCAAAGTACTAAGAATGTGTTTAAATAGATGGAGAGAAATAGCAAGTGTTTTATCTGCTACTCAAAGGCTCCCAATCACTGTTCACTATCAACATTAATGTTCTGAAAAATTCAATTAAAAGGACTTTTTGATATTTGAAATGACTTCATAGCCATCATAGCTCAATGGTCAAGATGCAAGGCCATAATTTTCCAAAAGCAAAAGAGAGGCTCAGAAGAGTTTTATTTTATGTAAACTTCCTATTTCATAGAAACTTCATGGTCATGAAAACAGGATGTATGTAAGCGAGTAGGGCAATACAGAAGAAAAATAGAACAGCTTTATCTTCTGCAGATTGAGGAGGAGGAAAATTCTGAATCTGCAAAATCCAAAACAAGGCAGGACACTGATGGGGAAATGGATCAGAAGAAAAAAAAAAATGAAAAAAAACCCAACAAAAAACCAATATCACAGTTGTGGTCATAGAATCATAGAACTACTAAGGCTGGAAAAGACCTCCAAGATCATCCAGTCCAACTATCCACCTATCACCAAAATTTCCCACTAAACCATGTCCTTCAGTACAACATTTGAATGTTTCTTGAACACCTCCAGGAATGGTGACTGCACCCCCTCCCTGGGCAGCCTGTTCCAGTGCCTGACCACTCTTTCAGAGAAGCTTTTTGTAAAGTCCAACCTGAATCTTCCCTGGTGCAACCTGAGGCCATTCCCTCTAGTCCTATTGCTAGGGAGAAGAGGCAGACTCCCACTTCACTGCAATCTCCGTTCAGGCAGTTGTAGAGAGCCATAAGGTCTCCCCCAAGCCTCCACTTCTCCAGACTAAATAATCCTAGTTCCCTCAGCCACTCCTCATAAGGCTTGTGCTCTGAACATATTCCCGGGCTTCAGTCTCTTTCTCGTAGTGAGGGACCAAAATCCTAACATGGGACTCAAGGTGAGGTCTAACCAGGGCTGAGTACAAAGGTCTGACCACCTCTCTGCTCCTGATGATTATGCTATTTCTGATAGCAAGCCAGGATGCCACTGGCCTTCTTGGTCACCTGGGCACACTGCTGGCTCATGTTCAGCTGAGCATGGACCAACATCCCCAGGTCCATTTCTGCCATGCAGTCTTCCATCCTCTCTGCCCCAAGACTGTAGCATTTCCCAGGGTTGTTGTGACCAAAGTGTAGAACCCGGCATCTGCCTGTCTAGGTCCTTCTGAATGGCATCCCATCCCTCTGGTGTGTCAACCACACCCCACATCTTGGTGTCATCAGCAAACTTGCTGAGGATGCACTAGACCCCACTGTCATTGATAAAGATATTAAAGGGTACCAGCCCCAGCAGTGACCCCTGTGGAACACCACTCATCACTGACCTCCACCCAGACATTGAGCCACTGACCACCACTCTCTGGACTTGATCATGCAGCCAGTTCTTTGTTCATCCAACAGTCCATCCATCAAATCCATATCTTTCCAATTTGGAGTGGACATTGTGGGGCAGTTTGTAAAAGACCTTAGTAAAGTCAGGATAGATGACATCAGTGGCTCTTCCCTTGTCCATTGATGCACTGACACCGCCATAGAAGGCCACTAGGATGGTCAAGAAGTATTTGCCCTTGGTGAGGCCATGCCACCTTCCTGCCTTCCACATGCCTTAGCATAGCTTCCAGGAGGATCTGATCTGTGATCTTTCCTGGTGCAGTGGGGAGACTGACAGGTCAGTAATTCCCGAAGTCATCCTTTTTAGCTTTCTTATAAATGGCTGTGATGTTGTCTTTTCTTCTAGTCACCAAGGACTTTTCAAATATCATAGAGAATGTCTTGGCGACTACATCAGCTATTTCCCTCAGGACTCTAGGATGCATCTCATCAGGGCTCATAGACTTGTGGATGTTGAGGTTCTTCAGGTGGTCACAAAAATGATCTTCACTTACAGTGGGAGAGATGTTGCTTTCTCATTGCCCTCCTACCAAATCAAACATTTGAGGGCTGTATGATAAGCAGTTACTAGAGAAGAACAAGGGAAAAATATTATTAAGTATCTCATCCTTCTCCTTGTCTGTTGTTACCAGCTTGCCTGGGTCACTCACTGGGCAGGGTGGATGTATGCCCTCCTGGATTCCCTTTACTGGTTGCGGTACCAGTAGAAGCCTTTCTTGTTCTTCTTGGCATCTCTTACCAAGTTTAGCTCAAGCTGGGCCTTGGTTTCCTGACACCACCCCTACACAGATTAGCATATTCTTTATACTTTTCCCACAATACCTCCAGAGCATGAACTCAACCATATCAGGGTCACTACAGCCCAGCCAGCCTTCAGTCTTAATGTCACTAATCAGTTTATCCACACTGATGAGCAGCAGGTCCAGTATTGCATTCCCCATGGTGGGGCTGTCTATTACTTGATATGGGAAGTTGACCTCAATGCATTCCAAGAGCCTCATGGATTGTTTTCAACTTGTCAAGATATTTTTCCAGCAGATGTCTGGGTGGTTGAAGTCCCCCAGAAGGATGAGCACTTGTGTTCACGATGCCTCCTGTAGCTGGAGGTAGAAGAACTCATTGACAAACTCCACTTCATCAGGTGGCCTGTAGTAAACACCAGCCACAAAGCTACCTTTGCTGTCTTGGTTTCTGTAACCTATAGGCTTTCAACTTGTTCATGACCATTCTTTAGGGATGGTTCTTCACATTCTATTCCTTTTCTGACATAGATAGCAACATCCCCTCCCCTCCTTCTTTGCCTGTCCCTTCTGAACAGCTTGTAGCAATTGATAGCTACACACCAGTCATGGGAATCATTCCACTAGGTTTCAGTGACAGCAACTACGTTGTTGTTTTCTAGTAGCACAGTTGCTTTTAGCTCCTCCTGTTTGTCACCCAAGCTGCATGTGTTGCTGTAGAGGCACTTCAGCTGGACAGCTTGTCTTGTCACATCCTGAAAGAATAACTCCTTGATTCCTTTTAAGTATTTCCCTCGATTTCCCCCACTGCCTTCTCCTATTGTCCCAGCAGTCATTGCCTCATCATCAAGGCATTTCATATGTGCTGTAGTGTTGCCAGTGCTTCTCAAGGCAGTGGGTCCTTAGATTAGCAGATATTAGATTTATACTTATAGAGAAAATAAAGAAGGAGAAGCAGAGAAAGAGTTTGAAGTGTCAGGAGATTATTTCAGTGAATGAGTAAGGACAATAAGAAGCTGCTTCAAAAATAGTTCAGAAACATCTCAAAACCTCTCTGATTTTTTTTTTTTTTTAGCTCTCAAGATCAGAGAATACAGACTGTGACAATTCTGCAGGATAAGCACAAAGCAAGAATATGAACTATGAAAAAAAAAAAAGTGGAAATTTGGGGTCTTTTATAATTTTACTAGTTATATTCTGTAGCCTTATTATACTTCCCAGACTGCAAACAACTGTAGAAAATAAAAAACATTACAAATCCTCTAATTTATCTTCATGTTCCTATTGCAATTCTAACTTCTCTTCCTAATCAAATACATATACATGAATAACTGTCTCAGCATCCCAACTAGAGCCCATTTAATGCATCATAAGTTATTTGAAAAGTATAGTAACTTTACTGATGAACTTAACCTCAATTCCATCAAATCCAACAGTAAAACTATGGGCTTTGGGGGAAGAGAAGACAATCAGACAAAAAGAGGGTTAAGCCACAAACTTTGCTTATAATTTGCATGGATTAAACATCTCAAACCGCTTTTATCACACTGGCTTATTGATAGGAAAAAAGGAGTCAAGAAATAAGTAACTGTTTTGAAGTAGCCCTATGCTTAAGATGCCTTGGTGTTGACCTGAAGAAGATCACAGGTCTTATTAAATTCTAGAACCCTAGTTCACCCACACAGTGTTTTGTGTTGATCCTCACCACTCTCTGAGTGAAAACTTTTTCCCTTATGTCTAATATATGTTTCATTTCCTTTAGTTTAAACAATTTCTCCTTGCCCTATCACTGTCAGATCATGAAAAGTTGGTCTACCTCCTATTTATGAGCTCCCTTCAAATACTGGAAGGTCACAGTGAGATTTTCCTTGAAATTTCTCTTCTCCAAGCTAAACAAGCCCATCTCCCTCAACCTTTCTTCATAGGAGAAGTGCATCAGCCCTCTCATTATATTCATGGCCCTCTCAGGATCTGCTCCAACAGCTCCACATCTTTCTTGTGTTGGGTGATCCAGGCCTGGACGTAGAACTCCAGATGGAGTTTCATGAGGGTACTGTACTTACCCTGCTGGCCACGCCTCTGATGATGCTGTCCAGCATGCTTATTTATTTATTTATTTA
>VXAB01003179.1:0-39611 GCA_013399175.1 Odontophorus gujanensis | reverse complement strand
GAAGAAGTTTAGATTCCCATATATATATATGCCTATAATATATATATATTATTCTTGAGATAATATATAATATATAAGGAATAGCTAATAACAGCTTTTTAAATTTTAAATTAAAAACAATAATAATTTTAAATTAAAGGATTTTTAAGCATGGAATTTCGTACATAATTCAAGAGTTCACCAGCCATATCAGGAAGCCAGAAAAAATTCAGATTGTGCCAACAGAAGGCTACAACCCTTCAAGACTTTCTTTGGAAAGAAGTAATTTCCCTTCAGAATTTGATTCTTTAAAACATGTAAATATTTAAAAGGAAAAGGAGAAAAAGCATGAAAAGATGTTAACTCTAAACAAGAATCAATGCATTTAATTAAAACAATGCTTTTGTTCTTCATTTTTGTAAAAATTTTCCAAACTTTATCTTCAGAATTAGGAAGTACCACTCATTTTTCCTCATTACTGTTAACACCCTCAAAAAAACATTCAGTCAGATCTGTTTAAGTTGAATCTAACCTCCCCAGTCTACTGACCACTCATCTGTTGGGCTCCACCATATGTAATGTGCTTTTAATGTAAAAGACTTAAAGAAATACAGTAGTTTTAAGCTGATTATCAATATATAGATACATCTGGTGCCATCTGGTGACTACAGATGAAGCATATATATTTAACAACTTTGAAATGCATTTGATTATTTCTCTCAAAAACCTCCTGAGTGAAGTTCTTGTGCTATACATTAATATTACTACAGAAATGGTTATTTTTCACTTGCACTATATTTTCAAAACTTTTTTAGCTGCAGCAGCTGCTACAGCACATGTAGAAGAAGGTGAGTGAGTTGAGGAAACTTGCCCATGTACTTTTAAGTTATCAGTTTATTAAAGCTATATGTCCTGAATATTCTGCCAAGGCACTTGTTGCTTATGCTGATGGAAGTTGAATGCTAACTTAAGAAGGGAAAAAAATCCCTATTCCTTAAACTTAGTATCCTCTAGAAACTTTTTTATCTTATTTAACTGTATACAGAGTTTACAGACAGGATGTATGTTAGATATCATACAGAACTGGAAAACAGTACATGTATTTAAACTGCAACATGCTCTGCTGCTTAACAAACCTAGACATCAATCTCTCAATCTCTATCTGGATGACTGATTGCCTAAACATGCATGTATATTCAGGGAAGAAGAAGCTGTCTCCTGAGGATGCTACAAAGAGCATAAGTGAAGTTGAAATCTTACTTATTTAACCGGAATCTGTGTAGAATCCTTATTACTAGATAGTCTAGATCAGGCATGTCCGACCCACTGCCTGCAGGCCACATGCGGCCTGGCCTAGTTTGTCCTGCAGCTGCTGTCTGCCCCATGCCATCATGGCAGCATCACTGTCCCACTGAGCAGCCTGGCTCAACCCCAAGCATGCATCAGTTACTCACAACAACCACACAATGATGTGCTACTAACGCTGTCTGGGCTGAAACCTGGACAAGGGGAGGATGCTAACTGCCTCTAGCCCTCTATCACCAGCCACACACACTCAGTTAAATTGAAACTTGTGTATATTATATGGTTTGTGCATTTGTGCCACTTGTCGATTAAACTGCAGTGCTTGCTGATAACATTTCAACTTATCAAATGTAACAGAACCCAAAAAAAGGAAAATCTTGGATGAAGGAAATGTTAGACAAAAATTGGACAGATGAGTACTTACTTGTCAGGACAAATAAATGGCACCATGCTTATATTTGTAAGGAAATTTTATCAGGTTTCAAGGATTGCTCTTTGAAAAGACATAAGCAAAAAATGTTGATAAAATTGATGCATATAGAGGAATGTTTTGTAAATACAGATTAGCGGAACTGAAAAAAGTCTGTCATCTCAACAAAATTTTTAGTTTTACAAGTTGCAACTCATTTGGATTCTGTTATAAAAAGTAGATATCTGGTAGCAGATCTGACTGCAAAACAAACAAACAACAAAACTAGCTACTGACAGTGGGTGAGTTTATTCAGCAATGTCTGGAAAATGTGACAGATATAATTTGTTCTGATAAATAGAATGGGATTTTCTAAAATCAGTTTCTTTACCCAGAATATAACCAGGTGAAATGAAGAAATAGGGAAATATATCAAAGGAAATATCAAAGTAGATCTGCTAATTTCAAATGTTAGGAGTAGATAAAAGTACCAGTGCTACAGATATGGCTCCATTTGCCATCTCTATTAGAGGTATTGCTATCCAACATAATGTCACTGAAGAAATGGTTTCTTTGGTGCCATTAAAAGATGCGACTAAATCTCTCCATATGTATGAAGCAGTAAAAATTACATTAAAGTGATTTCCTTTGTCAGCATATCTGATGGTGCCCCAACGATGGCTGGTTAGAAAAGAGGTACTTATGCAATTAATTGAAAATGATGCAACTGCTGTTGGCAACACACGTTTGATGAACTATCACTGCATTATATATCAATAAAATATATGCACAAAAGCTTTAAATATGAATAATGTCACACAAATTATCATCAAAGCTCTGAATTTCATAATGTCCAAGGGATTCAATCTTCATCACTTCTAGGAGTTCCATAAAAGTATGGATGCTGATTATGGGACATTATTTACTTTTCTGAAGAAGGTGGCTTAGTCAGGGTGAATTGCTAAGAAGATTTTACGATTAATGAAATGAAATGAAATCATTTATGGAATCAAAATTTGAGTCAGAACACAAAGACTAAAAATAGCTCACAGATTTAGCATTTTTGGTGAATTTGCTTGTTTATATGAGTTAAACATGCATCTTTGTGGTGAAAATCAATTAATCAGTGCTGTTTTTTGAACAGTAATAGTGTTTGAAATGAAACTTAATATGGCGTGCTCAAGTTATGGCAAATAAGTTTGTGCATTTTGATACACTGACTAAACAGTCCTGTGGACAGCAAAAAATATGTAGCCTTGTTTTCAGATTTGATAAATAAATTCAAGAATAGGTGTCAAGATTTCCAAAGAAATCATTGATTTTGTGGTATATTTATGACTCTGTTTTAATTTGACATAAATAAAATACCTGTGAATTTTCAAATGAAATGTATAGTTGCAATCAGATATTCAACTCAAGAAATTTGATTATGCATCTNAAATGTATAGTTGCAATCAGATATTCAACTCAAGAAATTTGATTATGCATCTTTACTAGACATTTATAAGCCCTATATTTCCAAAGAGAAATATCCCTTGCTTCAAAATCATGCCTTATTTATGGTATCAGTTTTTGGCAGTATGTACATTTGTAAGCTGCTATTTGTACAGGAACAACTGTTTTGCACAGGCAAGGTAAAATTTCATCAAAAATGTCTGATGAACACCTTGAGAACTCACTAAGAATGGCATCTGCTTCCATGGAATCAGACTGGTGTATTAGTTTCACAAAAACAAGGTCAAATATCCCTCTAGTTGCTCTCTTTTTTAGGGATTTAATAAATAATAATGCAGTAAAATAATACATATTTAATAAATTATTAAAATAAATATTTTGTCAAAAATAGCTAACAAAATATTTTGTTAGTTGCGTACATAAATTACAGTATATATTTTATATGCCATCAAAGACAATTCCATTTCAGTCAGTGTTGTCCAGGCAAGCCAAAAGCTTGGAGACCCATGGTCTAGATTTAGGGCATAGGGAACATGACTTGAGTGTTTACAGGTACTGCTTAGTCATGCTTTTATGCCTCATTGTTTACTATCTGATCTTGGTACTGATCTTGTAATGTTGGCATTTTTTTAGGTGGANGATTTTCCTAAAATCAGTTTATTTATCCAGAATATAACCAGGTGAAATGAAGAAATAGGGAAATATATCAAAGGAAATATCAAAGTAGATCTGCTAATTTCAAATGTTAGGAGTAGATAAAAGTACCAGTGCTACAGATATGGCTCCATTTGCCATCTCTATTAGAGGTATTGCTATCCAACATAATGTCACTGAAGAAATGGTTTCTTTGGTGCCATTAAAAGATGCGACTAAATCTCTCCATATGTATGAAGCAGTAAAAATTACATTAAAGTGATTTCCTTTGTCAGCATATCTGATGGTGCCCCAACGATGGCTGGTTAGAAAAGAGGTACTTATGCAATTAATTGAAAATGATGCAACTGCTGTTGGCAACACACGTTTGATGAACTATCACTGCATTATATATCAATAAAATATATGCACAAAAGCTTTAAATATGAATAATGTCACGCAAATTATCATCAAAGCTCTGAATTTCATAATGTCCAAGGGATTCAATCTTCATCACTTCTAGGAGTTCCATAAAAGTATGGATGCTGATTATGGGACATTATTTACTTTTCTGAAGAAGGTGGCTTAGTCAGGGTGAATTGCTAAGAAGATTTTACGATTAATGAAATGAAATGAAATCATTTATGGAATCAAAATTTGAGTCAGAACACAAAGACTAAAAATAGCTCACAGATTTAGCATTTTTGGTGAATTTGCTTGTTTATATGAGTTAAACATGCATCTTTGTGGTGAAAATCAATTAATCAGTGCTGTTTTTTGAACAGTAATAGTGTTTGAAATGAAACTTAATATGGCGTACTCAAGTTATGGCAAATAAGTTTGTGCATTTTGATACACTGACTAAACAGTCCTGTGGACAGCAAAAAATATGTAGCCTTGTTTTCAGATTTGATAAATAAATTCAAGAATAGGTGTCAAGATTTCCAAAGAAATCATTGATTTTGTGGTATATTTATGACTCTGTTTTAATTTGACATAAATAAAATACCTGTGAATTTTCAAATGAAATGTATAGTTGCAATCAGATATTCAACTCAAGAAATTTGATTATGCATCTTTACTAGACATTTATAAGCCCTATATTTCCAAAGAGAAATATCCCTTGCTTCAAAATCATGCCTTATTTATGGTATCAGTTTTTGGCAGTATGTACATTTGTAAGCTGCTATTTGTACAGGAACAACTGTTTTGCACAGGCAAGGTAAAATTTCATCAAAAATGTCTGATGAACACCTTGAGAACTCACTAAGAATGGCATCTGCTTCCATGGAATCAGACTGGTGTATTAGTTTCACAAAAACAAGGTCAAATATCCCTCTAGTTGCTCTCTTTTTTAGGGATTTAATAAATAATAATGCAGTAAAATAATACATATTTAATAAATTATTAAAATAAATATTTTGTCAAAAATAGCTAACAAAATATTTTGTTAGTTGCGTACATAAATTACAGTATATATTTTATATGCCATCAAAGACAATTCCATTTCAGTCAGTGTTGTCCAGGCAAGCCAAAAGCTTGGAGACCCATGGTCTAGATTTAGGGCATAGGGAACATGACTTGAGTGTTTACAGGTACTGCTTAGTCATGCTTTTATGCCTCATTGTTTACTATCTGATCTTGGTACTGATCTTGTAATGTTGGCATTTTTTTAGGTGGACGCTCTAGAGACAACTTTCTTCAGACGTCTGGGAAAAAAAAAAATCAGGCTATTGCCAGAATGTCATTTACATATATAAGGACGTTGCAGGGCAGGGAAGGAAGTGATAGTAGTGCCCAGCTCACTCATTATACAGTGTGGAAGCTTATTAACATGGAAGCACTGCTCATCATGGAGGGAGTGTCATGGAAAGAAGGTGGAAGTTGCAAGTGTCCAACCCCTGCAGCACTATTCCTGTCTGCTTTAAACCTGAAATGTTATTAGTCATCAAAGCAATCTGGGAGGTATAGCTGCTATACAGATGATCACTCAGTATCTAGCTTGTTGGATGCATCACTCTAGTACTCTATTCGGAAGTGGTGCTCATGTCCTTAGATAGACATCTCTGTCTCCTGCACACTATTATCACGCTGCTATCAGTTCCTTGTACATCACCCCTTCATTTCCAGGGTGTCCTAGCAAGGTACACGATACTAACTTTTTCTCATCTTTTGTTTGCACAAATTTAGCAGTCGATGTGTATCAGTGCATACTTTCTGAAGTTCTTGCTTAGGAAATGTTTGCCACAATTGCTTTAATTAACCCGAATTCTGCTAAAATGTTGTTAAATGTGCATTTCATTTACAAAAGGAGATACTAGTCCATCGTCTTGCACCTAGGCATTGAAGGATTTAGAAGACAGCTACAAAAGGGCCTGGCTAACCCTTTGGTCTGAGTGACCAGCAGACATGCACACATCAGAACTTGTTCTGGTATTTGTGTGCCAGAATAATAGTAATCATTGTGGACCCCCGGACAGGAGGAGTTAGGTAGGAGGAGCCAGCTGATCATTCCAGGATTCTTTTTGAGGTGGGACAAGTGGATGTTGTTTTGCTGTCAGAATCTAAAGTTGTATTTTAAAAACCTACATGCTTTTAGCTCATTATTTGGAGTGGGAAAAGGCAAAAGAGGAGATGTTGATAATACAAGCTGTTTCACTTGATCCAACTGTATGCAATTGCAATTGGAATAAATCAAGATTCATCATATGCTAAACATCTGATTTTTTATTATTTTATTTTATCAGCACTGCCATCCAATTCTGGTGAGAATGAAAGCATGTAGGAAAACAGCTAGTGAAAGGAACAGATCCTGGGAAAGACTGTGTCAAGGGTCTTGTATAGTACAGCATCTAAGCCATTGGGCCAGGCTGTTACATGGATGTTCAGGTGCTCACCTAAACTGTCTGATAAAAAACACAGCAAAGCTAGACAGGCATCTGCAGACAAAGTGCTTTCAGTCTGGCAGCATTCCCAAAAACAGATAAAAATTCTAAAACCGAAAAGTCAGGATACAGCATGAAAGAAGAAGAGTCATTTTCCATTACTGAGATGATGGCAGCTTAGATTTGGCATTTCTTTAGCAGCTTCTGGGTCTCTAGGTCTGACAGAGCACCCTGAAAATTCCCTGTGTAGGCTTCTCACCTGCTCTGGCCATTTCACATCTCTTGGTATCCTTATACTTCTTAAAAGTGCCTCTTGAGAAGTCTCAAGAGCCTGAAATGAAGCCAGTGCTCTTCTCTGGAGCTGTGCTCATAGCCCAGCTTCAGTCTCAGTTGGAGTCCTCTCAGTATGTGCAGAGCATTCAGTCAGTTTCAGTCCATTATACTCTTAACAGGACTCAAAAGATGATCTCATTGTCCCAGCCCTACCTTGCCCACAACCCAATAGTGTTCACAGGGAAGCTGCTGTGCTGGGGTTGAACCTCCTCTTCTCCTAGTAGCAATGCAGGTCATCATGGAGAGGACCAGGTAAACATATACAGGCTGAAGGTCTGGTTCACATTCCATGGACTTTAACTACAAAGATGCTGGACATGCAATCTCAGATTTTCTCCTAATTACAGAGCTGAAGTTTATACTGGTGAAGCAGGGGCAGAAAGAAAGATGTTATGAGCACTGCATAATGCTTTATAGTTTTCTTATCTAAGCCATTCTCCCAGTAGCGTTGGAAAATATCAGTCACAGTCACTTGTGTAATGTTCTTTGTCTGTTGAGATTAAAGCATCATTTTTTGTTTTGAAAATGTTTCCCACAGAAGTTCATGAACCAAGTGCCTTTTTGAATGTTCTGATTAATGACAGTCTAGCTAGTAATGAGTATGGAGGAGGCAATGCAACACTATTTTGTCAAGATATAAGTATACAGTCTTGAAGAGGAATGTAAGGGTACAAAGTTGAATCTTCCCACTCTGAGTGGGTAGCTGAGTACTTTTTTTCTTTCTTTCTTTTTTTTTTTTTACAGTGGCATCTTATTAATTATAATTCTCTGACAGGTTTTAAAATATTGAGAAACAGAGATGAATGTGAGAGGCTGTGTAGAGGATGATCCAGTTTATTAGTGAAATAGATACAGCAGCCTATCCACATATGCAATCTTTAATGTAATCATTTGGGCACATGGAAACAACATGTAGCTCTGAAGGAGAGATGTAACATAAAGTTACAAATGATAATTGCATAAGAGGTGAAGATATGGATTTACAAATGTATTGTCCTTTATTTATTTATTTATTTTCAGAGAGAACTGTTTCAAGTTAAAAAAAAAAGCAGCAAGCGTCATTATCATTAGATCTTGGCAGTACACTCAGATTGTCTGTGTTTGTATGCATCAGAGATAGGTGGGTGGCTATACAAAAAAACCTGCGACAATTACTAAAGAAAGACTTAAGAAGCTGGTGCCATTAAATATTGCTCTTAGTAATTTAAATATTGAGGTAGGCAATGTGTTCTACAGTATGCACCCATCACCTTGTAACAAATGTTAAATCATAATATTCCAAATATGAAGCAGTGGCAAGAGAATCATGCCAAAATATGGGGGAATGTGACAGCATTTTGACCTGTGCAAAACAATGAGCCATTTTGTTATTGCACCATAGACACAGCAGGATTCTTAAGGCTAGATTATCAGCAGGTATCACTGATGATGACTTACTAACTCTGAATCTAATCCTCCTATTTAGCAGTGAAGAACTTCAGAACATGTTGATGATAGCAAATACACATTTAATAGAGACAATTGTTAAAAAAATATATACTTCAAATGTAATTGATTTTGAATAATTAACATTTCTTTGGACATTTTCTGCTGGCTTTTCAACTTTTGTTGTCAGCTCGTCCTGCAAATGATGACACTTTACTACTGCAAGGAGATAAGTGAAGATTAAACAACTGAAATATAAAATGTGCTAAGAATATAAAAGAAAATCTTTAAAGGCTTATGCAATGCAAAAATGAGGTCTGTGGAAAATTCGTATTTCTCCTCAAGAGGTCCCATTTTCAGTGCTGTCTTCCTTTCTCTTCTTTTTATATTTACTGATCGATATTTTACACCACTCACCCAAGTTTATAATAATACAAGAAGAAAATGTCCAAAATCTCTGCCTTCTACAGCTAGCAGGCCTGTACTGTCATTTTCAGAAATCCCTAGCCTGAAAATAATGAAATTTATTTCCTGAATTAATTACATTTTATTTCAATTAAAACTTTTATTTCATTTTTATTTCATTTATTATATTTATCTCTCATAAATTATCCCAGGAAGGGTTTTGGAGAAGCTCATTCTGAAGACCATTCCTAAGCATGCGGAACACAGGAAGGTGATCAGGGGCAGTCAGTATGGTTTCACTGAGCGGAAATCATGCTAAATCAATCTGATAGCCTTCTATGACAAAATAACTAGCTGAGTAGATGAGAGGAGAGCAGTAAACGTTGTCTACCTGAACTTCAGCAAGGCTTTAGCCACTGTCCCCTGTAACATTCTCATAGGTAAGCTCAGAACATTTGAGTTAGATTAGTAAACAGTGAGGTTGATTAAGAAGTGACTGACTGGCAGAGCTCAGAAGGTTGTGATTAGCAGCACTGAATCTGGTGGGAGGACTGTGCCTAGTGATGTCCCCCCGGGGTTGGCACCGATTCTGATCTTGTTCAACTTATTCATAAGTGACCTGGATGAAGCCACAGAGTGTACTCTTGGAAGTTTGCTGATGACACCAAATTGGGTGGAGTGGCAGATACCCCAGAGGACTATGTTGCCATTCAGAGAATCCTTGACAGGCTGGAGAAATGGGTAGAGAAAAACATGCCAAGAGAGGTGGTGGAAGTCCTGTTCTTGGAGACATTCAAAGTCAGGCTGGATCAGGCTCTGGGCAGCCTGATCTAGCTGTGGATTTCTCTGTTTATTGCAGAGGATTTGGACAACAAGATGACTGGGGGGTTGGAGTAGTTGATCTCTAGAGGTCCCTTCTAACCCCTACAGTTCTGTGATTCTGTGATGACCTTTGAGTTGTCCCTTCTAACCCCTACAGTTCTGTGATTCTGTGATGACCTTTGAGTTGTCCCTTCCAACTCAAATGATTCTATCATGAAGCTCAACAATGGGAAGTGCAGGGTCCTGCATCTAGGGAGAAATAACCCAATGCACCAGTACAGGCTGGGGGCTGACCTATAGGAAATCATCCCTACAGGGAAGGACCTTGGAGTTCTGGTGTACAGCAGGCTGACCATTAGCCAGCAGTGTGCCGCTGTGGACAAGAAGTCCAATGATAACCTGAGGTGCATTAAAAAAGAGCATACACAGAAGATCAAGGGAGGTGATCCTCTCCCTCTGCTCAGCAGCGATGAGGCCACATTTGGAGTGCTGTGTGCAGTCCTGATCTTCTTAGTACTAGAAAGACATGGAGCTCCAGCAAAGGGCTACAAAGATGATTTAAGTGGCTGCCCCATCTATGTGATGAGGAAGGGCTTAGAGAGCTGGGTCTGCTTGGCCTGGAAAAGAGAAGACTGAGAGGAGATCTTACTAATGTATAAAAGTACTTCAAGGGAGGGTATCCATGGGATGGATCCACGTTGTTTTCTGTGATGCCTGGGAACAGCATATGAGTCAATGGGCTCAAACTGAAACACAGAAAGTTCTGTCTGCATGTGACAAAAACTTTTTCACTGTCAGGGTGACTGGGCTGCCCAGAGAGGTGGTGGAGTCTTCTCTGAAGGCATTCAAAACTCACCTGGATGTGGTCCTGCTCTAGGTGACCCTGCTAGAAGCAGGGGAGTTGGACTAGATGATCCCAAGTTGTCTCATTAAACCTCAGCTAGTCTGTGGTTTGATTCAGCATGTATGATTACCTTTTCATTTGGCTATGCAAATTAACTGTTGATATTAACAAATATAAACCTTCAAGGAGGACTATAAACAATCTACCGTCTCCTCTGACCTGAGCAGTTTCTCAAGGGAAAATTAATGTTGTTGCCCTTGCTGAGATAGAATGAATAGGTATGCGTTATGTAAGTGTGTATACAGATATTTTTATAAATGGATTGGGGGCAAGGTCCCAGTTCAAACACCTGAAGCTGACTAAGCTGACTACAATGTAGTGGTAGACTCCCATTCCTCTGCAGAGACATCTCTTGCCTCAAGACAGCACTGCAAAGGAGTAAGAGCCTCCAGCAGTCCCTGCATCATATTTATGTAGATCTCTTTGACTCTTCCTGTAAAGACAGTGAGCTCCCAGTAAAGTCAGTGAAGAGCTAGGAGGAATCTGATGACTGCAAATGTTCACCTTAAAATAAGAAACATAGTTGTGTAGTATTTACTGATGGCATGGACTAGGGACTGAAAGTATTTGCCAGGTAAAATGTGAAACATTTTTGAGACATCGCAGAGATAAATGTGGATTTAGAAATTACCTCTGTGAGATCAACACCTGCCTGGAATGGCAGGTAGTGATCTGACAGGACACAGAAATGTCTGAAATATCACCTATGTGGGGATGACTGAGCCTAGGTTTGCATTAGGTTTAATGAAAACTTATAAACCCAACTATAATGAAGGGGCTTAGTTGGGAGTTAAATCCCATTCTGTATATCCATCTACTACAGATACTTCTCAGACAGTGGCCAATGAAGAAGCCTGGAAAAGATTTTAGAAACATAACTGCCATAGAGGTCTATCCTTTAAAGAAACAGTTTTTCAAAGCACAGCAACTACCGACACAGTCTTCCTGGCAACCCAGGGCTGCAAAATGGTCTGCTGATTTGATTTTCCTTTTTTCCTGAAGAATCTTTCTAAAGAGTTCTCCTTCACCTGTAAGTCACTGTGCAGAAGAGCAGTTACCTGGAATTTGCCTGTGGATATACTTAAATTCACCTCTCCTATGAAGAAAGGTTGGAGGAACTGGACTTGTTCAGCTTAGAGAAGAGAAGGTTCCAGGGAGACCTCATTGTGGCCTTCTAGTACTTGAAGGGAGCATATGAACAGGAGGGGGAATGACTGTTTACATGGGTTGATAGTGATAGGACAAGGGAGAATGGTTTTAAACTAAGATGGGAGATTTAGGTTAGATGTTAGGAGGAATTTTTCACTAAGAGGGTGGCAAAGCTGGATGTGGCTCTGGGCAGCCTGGTCTATTGGTTGGTGTCCCTGCTCATGGAAAGGGGGTTGAAACTAGATGGTCTTTGAGGTTCTTTCAATCTAGGCCATTCTATGAATATATGAATCTGTGAAATTAGTTATATGCAAGGAAGAATAGGAATTGATGGTGACAATTCCCATAGAGGAAATAGTCCTGGGGGTTTTGGTTGATACTTGGCTGAACATGAGCCAGCAGTTTGCCTAGGTTGCCAAGAAGGCCAATGGCATCCAGGCTTGCATCAGAAATAGTGTTGCTAGCAGGAGCAGGGAAGCAATTGTCAGTCTGTACTCAGCACTGGTGAGGCTGCACTTCAAGTACTATGTTCAGTTTTGGGCCCCTCACTGTAGGAAAGACATTGATGACCTGGAGTATGTCCAGAGAAGGCAAAGTGGTCTGGAGCACAGGCATTATGAGAGATGTCTGAGAGAAGTGGGATTGTTCAATCTGGAGAAGAGGAGGCTCAGGGGAGACCTTATTGCTCTCCATAACTACCTCAAGGGAGGTTGCAGTGAGCTGGGGGTCAGCCTTTTCTCTCATGTAACTAGTGATAGGACTAGAGGATATGTCCTCAAGCTGTGCCAGAGGAGATTAGGCTGGATGTTAGGAAATACTATTTTTCCAAAAGAGTGGCCAGGTGCTAGAATGGTCTGCCCAGGGAGGTTGTGGAGTCAAAGAACGTTTAGACATTGTGTTGAGGAACATGGTTTAGTGAGAACTGTTGGTGATAGGTGGACAGTTGGACTGGATGATCTTGTAGGTCTTCTCCAACCTTGCTGGTTCTATGGTTCTATGCAATCATACCTAATGATCTTAAGTGAATGTTTGTTAAAACCTTTAGCCACAGGAAAAAAACTATGAAAATTAAAAGAAAATAAAAAGCAGAATCATACCACTGTTGAGGAGCTTGCTCGTGTACAGCCCTCTACTTGATCATCAGTTTTGCTCGTTACAAGACATCTGTCACATTGTTCACATTGTGAGAAGTGAAATTAATGAAGTATGATTTCCACACACCTATGTGCGTCCTAATTGAATTTTCTTTGTTTTTAATGTTATAAATGCTCATCAAAGCTTTCTAAGAGATTGGTACTTTTGTAATATCATTTTCTTTCTTTTTTTTCTTTTTTTATTTTTTGCAACATGCGAGTGATTTTTTTGGTATCTAGTAATATAGTTCAGCTCACACTCCAGAATTTTCTTAAGATCTCAGTCATACATTCTTCTGAGCATTTTCAGCTGGAACAGCCCAACTAATTCTGATGTCACGATGGGGTTATGGACAGTATCCATTACATGATTACAGTCTTACTTTTCTTAGAAGACTACCACTTACTCTCAATTTATCAAACATTTTATGGATAGAGGTTACATATGTCATATATTATACTGACAGAAATCTTTTAATTACACTTTATGCCAGAGTTAAAATTCATATCTTCCACATCTTCACCCCAGACTGGCAAAATTGTTTCCCTTTTAAGTTGAGCTAGTAGAAGCTGGTACTAAAATATTTCATAAGCCTTCCTGTTTGTCAATGTCTGTGAAGCCACCTGGCAGGAAAAAAAATGAAACCTGAAATATTGACACTCAAACCTTACATTTCATATAATGTACTGGCCAGGATACATCTGAACATTTACAGAGAATGGAAAAAAATCTGTCACCATTTTATTTGCTTCCTATCTACCTTGTGATATCAAATATTAGTGCAAATATACTGTCTGACAAGTTGAAATTTCTCTTCCCTGCTCACTTACACCTCTTCTTATTAAGTCTCTGTTATTACCATGCACAGAGTAGAGTAAAAATGTATTTTCATATGCTCAAATAAAAAACTTTTTACATCTTAGAGCATGCTAGTGTTAGTTCTCCAGCCATTCATTACTAGGATACACTGTACACAAGATGTATAGAGATCAAAATCTGTGATCAATCAGTAAGCTCAAGAGGAGAAAAACACAGAGATAGGACTAACACGAAACATGAAAAGATTTGAACCCATCTGTTTTCTTCTTAGCACCAGTTTCAAAGGCTTCTTTCTAGCAGTCTACCCTGAACTACTTCTAACTATCCTGCTTGTGGTCTTTCACTGCACTGGGAAGTGTATAGTAAGGTATATCTCTCTCATTTCTCCTTTTATCTTTTGCAGTGGAAATTCAAAAGGATATGTACATATATATATGCATATATGTGTGTATGTGTATTTAATTTCTACCAGTCTTTTTTTTCTACATGGACTGCTTCATGTTCCCAAAACCTCATAATGAGTTGTTCTATCAATTTTTACATACCGGAAAATTCTTAAGTGTCTACCATTAAGGGAATGAATGTAGGTGAAGGTAAAATTACTAAAATACAATTTTTAATCCTCTACCTGTTAAAGACTGTTCAGATTTTTCTGCCAGTACAGTTGCATCTACTTTGATCTACTCTATATTACATGAACAAGTCTTGGCCTTCATCTTCCAAAGTTGGAATATTTGAAGCATGCTTCAAAAGCTAGAGCTTCTGGTAAACAACAAACAATGGAATAACTAAGCAACATTTCAGGAATAACATAGTCATGAAACTGCTCGCTATAATGTTTCTCTGCATCCTTTTTAAGGTTTACGGGTGTCATGGTTTCGAGCCCAACAGGACAAGGGTCCCCTTTCTCCCCTTTTTGGGACAAGGAAAATAAAACAACCCAATTAAGATAAGGAGAGATAACACATTTACTAGAAATGGTAAAAGAAAGTAAGATAATAATAAGAGAGTTAAAATTAATAACTCAAATGGAAGAGAGAGCAAGGCTATGACTGTGCTGCTGCTTGCTGTGCTACCAGAACCCAGAATCCACCTCACCTCTACCTCCTGGAATTGTAGATCATGTGGAGGCCCTTGGCAAATGTAGTATGTCATGGTTTTATGATTGAATCCTGGGTCATGTAACATTTCCAACAGACATATTCTCTCAAATAGTGGATGTCCCTTTCTGTAACAGTCCATTTATTTTTCTCACTTATCAGATCATCTTCGAAGTGGTATTTTTCTTTCACGGCTATCAGCATCCAATTCCAGAGACTGAAGGACCCATTCTAGAATGTACTAATGCTTCTGTCAATGGCAGAGTCCCTGGCAATGCTACCCAATTGGTGAGCTTCTCTACCATCTAGTCACGCACTGTTGGCCCCATTGTCCCAATGGCACAGTAACCAGGTGACAACAGGCTCATGCTCTCTAGCAGTCTCACGTGAGTTCTGATTCTCTAAGAGAAAGATACACTGAGATCTATTTGTCATGGTTTTATGATTTTTGTTATTGGTATTTCACATCATAACATCGTGTTGTGCACTGGGCGTTAAAGAGTTAATGCTCCAGCTCTGTGGATCATTTCAGTGTATCTTTCTCTTAGAGAATCAGAACTCAAGTGAGACTGCTAGAGAGCATGAGACTAGGAAATACAACTCCACAGTGCACTGTGTCTCTATACCCAAGTCTGTTGCATGGTGTCATAATATTGTATACTGATATAACCAGTGAATGTGAAGTTTATTTCTCAGCTGTGAAGATATTACAAATTAATTTGAAATACTAAGTAACTGCAATCAGGTGTAAAAAACTTCTGCTAATTCACATTCTTCTCTCTGAATGCTTGTTTCTCCTGAACAGTCTCTTGACACCTCGAGAGGCCACCCATCCATTGTTCTTTATTTCAAAACCTTCTTTTAAAAAAGACATATTTATTATTCTGTAGCCAGTAGGACACTATTTTTGCTTCTATACCTGTGAAGCTGAGGTAAAAGCAAAGGATCCATCTCAGACTATAAGAACTTCTAACTTTTCCCTTGAGACCTCCTTGGAAATGCAAGCCCACTTACTCTCAACTCCTCAGCTGACTTTTGGAGCCACCTTGGTAGGAAGCTGGAGAAAAGCAAGAGCTTTTCTCTGTGGTGGTTTCTCTATGATGGTACAGTGCTTTCTCATTCCCTCTCCTCAGTGGAACAGGGAGAGATAATGCCATGAGAAAGGGCTCAAGGATTGAGATAACAACAGAGGGATTGTGCATCAGTTACTGTCATGGGTAAAACAGACCCAGCACAAGTAGATTAATGTAATTTACATCCTATTACTAACAGACTAGAGCAGTGAGAACTAAAAGCAAACTAAAAACACCTGTTCTTCCCCCAACACCTTCTCTTATATTTTCCCCTGAAAAGTGCAGGGGAATGGGGGTTGCAATTAGTTCATAACACTTTGCCTCTGCTGCTTCTTCATGGTCATTCTGTTGCTGCCCTAGTGTGGGGTCCCTCCCACAGGATGCTGTCCTTCCCAAACTGGACATGTATGGAATTCCCACAAGCAGCAGCTCTCAGCAGAAGCACAGGACCTCTGAAAATGGAATATCAAAAATAAATTTCCCTAAAATGATTTTAAGTTCTCCTTTAATTTTTTCTGTAAGAAGATCTTTTTTCTTTCATATATTTTCCCTATCATCTTCATTTTTTATTTCATTGTTCCTAAGTGAAAACAAAATTCTTACTTGCCATTTGCTATTATAAGCACTTAAGGAATGCCCAGAATTCCTATCATCATAAACCCTTGTCATTCAGGTTTCAAAAATACATGTGGTAACATGTCCCAGCTGCAGAGCAGGGAACAAATTCAGACTGTCCTGACAGTCACTTACCGATTGTATAAGTCATTTCCTGCCATTGCTCAGGATACTGACATTGACTGAAGTAAGGACATATCCATCCACTAATTATGTTTGTGAGGAAACAGTAATTGAAAATGACCACTTTTACGTATAGCTGTATTTTGGATCAGCTCCCAGACATACAAGAAGGAAAAAAAAAAAAGAAAAAAAGAAAAAAGAAGTGCTGAAGGCTTTCTTATCAGTCACACCCAACAAATGTATGTCCCAAATCTGTCAACTGAAGTGTCTTTTCCTCTGATTTCATCTAGAAACTGTCATTGATTTTTTTTTACAACGTTTCATTTCCAATCTTTATTCTCTTTTTTCAAATAAAGCAAAACTATCCGTTTATTATGCCATGAGGATTCTGAAGAAAATAATCAAACATACTGCTTGTAAGCACCTAGAAGGAAACACCAATATGAGTAGCAGTCTATCTGGATTTGTCATGAATAAATCTTGTCATTGCAATACAATTTTCATGCATCACCAGATAGCAAACTATGTAGGTTAGGGCCAATCAGATCATATAGATCATGTTCTTTAAAATTTTAGAAGCTTTCACTCAAAACATTGACTGAATGTAGTTGCCAGCAGTCCTCTGTAAAACAGGATGGGTGAATCAGGCAGAAGGATAAAATGAGCAATTCTGCAAGGCGCTATTCCTATCAATATATTAATTTATGGCATTTAGAATGAAATAGAGAGAGGAAGCATGTTAAATCTGTAGACAACATAAAACTAAGGTGATCACAAAACTTGCAGGGCACAGTTAAAATTCAAGATGATCTTGACAAATAAGATAAGTGATTTCTATGAAAATGAAATAGTTCGGTAGTAAGTACAAGGTTATAAATGTGCAGAAAGAAGACAACAACATGGGCATGGGCTTTAAGAATGGTTTAATCAAATATCTGTGTGTTACCATGTTTGCAGTTCAAAGGGAAAAACAAGACCTCAAGGTTGTTTCCTGCCTATTTTATGCCATGTGATGTTTCTCTTGCTCTAGTTTTTAACAATGTTTGACTTGAATGTTCTTCAGTTGTGTCGATAATAGATTATTATTTGTACCATGGGATAATGCAAGTCATCATCATTGTTTAGAAAAGCAACGTTGGTTTCAGTTAATTATAAAATACTGTTGTAAGTATTTTTTCTTAATATAGAGTAGCATTAATGCTTTTTGTGCAGAGTGGCTGGAACAGAAACTGGAAGTCATCAGTCCACGATGTGGCTGTTGAGACACACTAATTGTTTTAGCTGTAATAGTATGAGCATGAGAAAGCATTAGAAAACCACTGGGTCACATCTCATGCTAGTATAAGTGTAGCAGATAAGAGAGAAAAACTGTGAGATTTGGAAAAATTGGCTTGAACTTGGATAAAATAGAATTTAAATAACTCAGGCTTGTAAATATAACTTTGCTAATGTCCTCTGTACACAAAAGGCAAGACCTGAAGCCTTCTTAAATGTGACAGGGATTTAATATTGGCTATGGTAACTTTCATGTTCCTTGTCATGTCCCAGAAAAGCTGAGAGAAATTTTTTAGCAAAAGAAATGGACATTACTCCTATTCTAATTAGGAGTTATGACTTGCAAACTAGAATATATATTAGCAGCAAGTAATGATATTTAGGCCTGATCCATGGACATATTTGTGACTCTTACAGTGTACACTGAAATGGGCCTTCAGGAGAAAAAAACCTAGCAGTTCGGTGCCCCACAAAAATGGGTAGAAAAAATAAAATTACTAAAGATAGCATGTTTTATCATTAACTGTTAATACCTTCTCCTTACAATCCGGAAAGCTGGACAAAATGATGACTGGTGCAGGTTTTGAGGTGAGAGTTACAGCTAGGTGCAGATTGACATTAGCGTGAAATAGCTTAGCCACAAAATTGTGAGCTAGTTCAGAGCACAGTCTGCTAAATAAATTATTTTGTGCCATATGCTAAGGCGAGCATTTACTTCACCAAACTCTAGCTTTCTAAAGTTAGGTATTTGTTTTGATATGTTTATTGAAGCTTCCCTTTTAAGACACGTTTCTGGACTGACTTAATAAAATAATATTTTATTGGGAAAATATTAAGTACATTCATAAAATTAGTTTTTAGTACTGTAATGATAAAACAGTATAATCACAATAATTACATCTAAGTCCAAATGTTGGGTATTCTATTGTTAAATTATAAGCATGTTTTGGAATGAAGCAGATTCAAAAGAAGGCAAGGCAAGGCAAGGCAAGGCAAGGAAAGGAAAGGAAGAAAAAAAAGAAAAAAAAGAAAAAAAGAAAAAAGAAAAGAGAAAAGAGAAAAGAGAATCTTTTGTTCAGATACACTCACACAGAAATCTGAGGTTTTCAATATTATTCTTTGCTAAGTCTTCATAAAATGCATCAATTACTGCAGTCATATACTGCATCATTTGCTGAAAAAAGTAGACTCATCTTGGAAAAGAAGCAGAAAGAGAGAGTCTGCCTGGGCAGCGTAGAGTGACTAGCAGAACTGGGAACAAAACCTGTGTCCTGAGGTCCAGATGAGTTGCAAGCTGCCATTGACTTAAGTCGACTGCTTTTTCACCCAGATTGCATCCCCCACTTTTTCTGTTCACATCGACATTTGGAATCTGACAAGACACTCAAAATTGCAGCCAAATCTTCCTACCACGAAGCTAGTGGTTAGGATTCCATTTTGCTGTGAAACAGATCCTGTAATTTAACACAAGTGGGTGGTTTTATGGCCTTACTTGTCTAGTATTTTGAATGCTAATTTGAAGTCTTAATATATTTTAAATAAGAATCAATATTTTAATACTTTTAAACATACATTAACAAATAATATTTCATTCAGACCCAAAGCGATAAGCATCACTTGACCTCACATATGTCCTACCCCATTTTTATCATCTCTGGACAGATGCCAGAAAAAAAATTAAAGAGTAGCATTAAATGCCTGTGCAGCATTGAGATGAACTGTGTGTGTGAATACGTTAAAGGAGATAATTTATAATGAAATCTTATGTGCTAAACTTACATGGGCAGTATTTCAGGTGTTTAATTAGTATTCGAAGTGTGCATTTTCAAGAAGATATAATATCTCTAAAATTTAAATTCCATTGCACATTCATAGATTGCTTTCCATTTCATTCAGTCTGTGGGCTGCTGTTAGCTAATTTACAATGCCTTCGAGCAAGGGTGAGGGTTTTTGTATACAGCTGCTTCTGACAAAGAAAAACAACAAGAAAAGAAAATAGATGAAAAAAAAAATTAGGTGTAGAGGGAGAATTTTGTTAAAAATAATAGGAAAACACTTCAGTGCACATTAAGCATTTGGTACTTAACCCCACAAATCGTTTAGAATATGTAGGGAATCCAAGGGCAATTAACAAGTTGAATCCTTTTCAGAGAGGCCAGGGAAGCTACCTACAGAAAGAAGGAAAATGACAATATAGCAGATGGCTGTTACGTGGTGTGTATCACACACACTGCTCTAAAGTGAGGTTTTTCTTGTGCTCATTTTGGCAACTTCCATCCACTTGACTGCCATTGATGCTCAGTAACCAAGCAACATTCCAGCTGTGCAAAGCACACAAGTATCCTGGCATGGGAAGAAGGACCCTGCACCGTATCTGGGACACAATTGTGAGCCTGTGGTTTGTGCAGAATAGTGAAGATAGTTTCAGCTTTCAGGATAAATAGGGTCCAGACTCTTCCAGTGTTGAGGCAATTGAATTCAAGTTGTCTTGAAGTTATATATTCAAGTTATTTAAGCTATATAGCAGTTTATTAGGGACTTACTCTATTTGAAAGGAGTTGGAGTAGGGTGTTATTTTGAAATTTTGATATTTTTAAATTTTTAAGCTGATATTCTAATAATATGTAACTAAAGAACAGAAGAAATCAACAAAACAGAGTCAGAATCAGATAACTATTTATGCATAGGGATATCTTGTATACTGTGGACTAAACTGAAAGTCAAAGTTCAGTGTTTTCAAGATGGTTGGTTGATTGACAGCTGTAGAGGAATAGTTACGAAGTAACTGATAACACACCTCTGTAATATTAATTTCCTAAGTTTGTTACTCCATCAGAGAACATATGCATTCATTTTTCTATTTGTCATGTATATATGTATTTCCTTTGCTTTTGTTTTTTCTGTGATTTCTCCAGTCATGCTGTCATGACTTACAGCTCACTAATTCATTCATCTAACTACTTGAAGCCACTGCAGCATCTGCCCTCTTTCTACAAATGAAAAGCAAAATAACTTAATAAATAAAGGTATGACTCAAGCAAACTAAAATATCCAAGAAAATAGGTTGCTTTACATAGATTCTGGTCTCATGCACTTAAAAAAGAACTAAAAGGACAATATTTTTAAATCTCTCTATTAGGATACTGCAGGAATGAGAATCATTATGAGAAATCTAAATGGAGATATAAAAACTGCTAGGGTTTCCATTCCTCCTTTCCCACAGTGACTTTTATCTATTTCCTGAATATCGAATGCTTCGTCAGCAATCAGTCTCTACCTTGATGTCATATTGCTAAGGACAAAATGTCTCAGACCTGGTTGGCATTAATTTATACCAGATTTCTCTTTCTGTCATAGCAAATGGGCTTCACACTGGCCATAAAGGGAATTTAAAAACATATTTAAGAGCACTGTTCCAAATGGCATCTAAAAAATTCTTAGGTATCCAAGTCAGACTGACTCATTCCCGCTTACTACAAGCACAAGGGAAAAGAATGAAATTAGAAAAACCTCATGGCCCTGAGCAACGAAATGTACAGATTTGAGGTATGCTTTCTTTTTTCTGTTGTTTTTTTTTCCTACTCATCCTCATACAGATGTGCATTGAAGTATATAATCCTCAAACTGCTTTGCTCAGCCCTATAAATAAAGGTGAAATGGGAAAAAAAAAAATCAACAAAATGTAAGAAGGCAAATATAATTTGACCTTTCTGAGTTTAAGCAACCTCACACTTGACATATTAACTCCAAAGTGTATCTCGCATTCACACCAATTCTGAGCCTTGGGGAGTTACATTCACAGTCAGTGACTGTCAGACCTAGTAGCATTCCATCTTCCCAGGATTTAAGGAAGAATCATGTTTTCTGCGGATGCTCTGACAAAGATTTAGATTGGGTGGCTGATATCACTGAGTACTGGTTATTTGTTTTTGGCTTCTTTAAAGCGAACTGTATTTCAGTAGTGTGAAAGTAAAATTCTTCATAGGTCTAGTGACTTCAGAGCAAGTACTCAGAACTTCAGAATGTAAGTACTTCATTATGCTGCAGATGAGGGAATAATTTGACCTTATTGCTTTGGCATTCTTAATATCTCTTGGTTTAAGTGAGGAGGAAATCTTAAAATAGTATGTGAAGGATCAGAGGTTAAACTCATGATGTAATTAAAATTGCAGTCTTAGGGTTTGCCCTTTAAGCTTAAATGTCATTGTGAGTTAAGGCTGAAATGATTTAATGCACACTTCTATATTTGGGTAAACTGTGATGGAATGAATTCCAAAATGTGTGCATCAGCCTTACAGCTGAGTTTCTTTAAGATGAATTATTTTATAAACAAGGAGAAAAACAAGCAAGTTTTGAGTTAAAGAATCCCATGCACAAGCCAATCACTGTAATACCATGTTGTTTAGAGTTGTGTCTCTGTTAACATTTCAGAGAAGATTGAGGTTAATGACATGTTACAGTAGCTTTCAGTTCTGGCAGTGCTGAAAGCAAATAGTAGTTTAGTACTGTCAGACAGCACAAAGATGATAACATGCTAAGTGACACAGGCATACCCTGTGCAAAGCACAGTACATCCCTTCCAGAAACCCTCTGTTCAGACAGATCACCAGTAGCTCACTTTTTATGCAAACTTTGAGCCACCACTGCCATTTTCATTTTCTAGCCTAAAAAGCATTGATTTATATATTTGTGATTCAGAGAGCAGGAAATATGAATGCATGTGTGCTCACATGCTCTATTCTTTGTCTGTGTAATGTGTAAGTAACAGAGAAGATAAATATAAGATTAAACTAACCAGTGAGATTTGAGGATTGGAAGTGTCTCACTTTGCTCAGTGACATCACAGACAGGAGAGAAAATGGATATGGATTTCTAATCCAGATTGAACTGGAATAATGAAGCACTCTGGTCAGAAAGGGAGCCCCCAGGGGTTTCACACAGGGGTTAATCTAGAGATGGCTGGTGACCATGGATTTCCAGCACTGGGAAAAACATAACTGTTCAGTGTGGACAGACCCAGAGAATTCTCTGGAAAGACACGACAAGATTTTGGTTCTTATCCCGACCATAACTGATATGTGGAATAGTGCACAGACTTTCCGCTTGTTCTTGTATCTCAGAGTCCTCCCCAGGTATAAGTAACTCCAGTATATTCTCATAGAGGTTCTTTACTTTCTGAGTAGTATTTAAATCTGCCTGCAAACTCTATGCTAAGGCATTACTTTTCATTTGTGCTTCAGAATAAGGAACATGAAAGCAAAAGACTTGTTCAGGAGCTTCTGGGCTCACAACCGCCAGCTGTAAACACCCCCTATAAGACTGCAGGGAGGCCTGTGAAGATACCTGGGTAGGCTAGCTTCAACACTCCACAACCCCACTCTGAAACAGAGCCTGTGCCAACCTTAAAAATGTCACGCAGCCAAGAGTGTGTGTTTGAGACTGTGAGAAGGGATTTCATACTGTCGACTCCACATGCCATCTCAGGTCTGGCCAGCAATATGCTATGTCCAGACAGAGAGCTTTTTTCCCTAGAAATGTTTGATCACACTTCTGAAAGCTGGATCTTCACTTCTGAAATCCAGTCCATTTCATTTGAATAAGTGGCCACCTCTCAAATTCTCTCATTCAGGTAATCAGTTCTTCAGGCTCCTCTATTACAGCCTGCACACGTAGCACATCTCTTAAATGGATGCCATCCCACTGAGCAAACATACTCATACTCAATTTTAAATGCAGAACTTCTAAAAATGTACAAAAAGCACAGTGTCTTCATTAGAAAGAGGTATTAAAAAANGGTTTGCCCTTTAAGCTTAAATGTCATTGTGAGTTAAGGCTGAAATGATTTAATGCACACTTCTATATTTGGGTAAACTGTGATGGAATGAATTCCAAAATGTGTGCATCAGCCTTACAGCTGAGTTTCTTTAAGATGAATTATTTTATAAACAAGGAGAAAAACAAGCAAGTTTTGAGTTAAAGAATCCCATGCACAAGCCAATCACTGTAATACCATGTTGTTTAGAGTTGTGTCTCTGTTAACATTTCAGAGAAGATTGAGGTTAATGACATGTTACAGTAGCTTTCAGTTCTGGCAGTGCTGAAAGCAAATAGTAGTTTAGTACTGTCAGACAGCACAAAGATGATAACATGCTAAGTGACACAGGCATACCCTGTGCAAAGCACAGTACATCCCTTCCAGAAACCCTCTGTTCAGACAGATCACCAGTAGCTCACTTTTTATGCAAACTTTGAGCCACCACTGCCATTTTCATTTTCTAGCCTAAAAAGCATTGATTTATATATTTGTGATTCAGAGAGCAGGAAATATGAATGCATGTGTGCTCACATGCTCTATTCTTTGTCTGTGTAATGTGTAAGTAACAGAGAAGATAAATATAAGATTAAACTAACCAGTGAGATTTGAGGATTGGAAGTGTCTCACTTTGCTCAGTGACATCACAGACAGGAGAGAAAATGGATATGGATTTCTAATCCAGATTGAACTGGAATAATGAAGCACTCTGGTCAGAAAGGGAGCCCCCAGGGGTTTCACACAGGGGTTAATCTAGAGATGGCTGGTGACCATGGATTTCCAGCACTGGGAAAAACATAACTGTTCAGTGTGGACAGACCCAGAGAATTCTCTGGAAAGACACGACAAGATTTTGGTTCTTATCCCGACCATAACTGATATGTGGAATAGTGCACAGACTTTCCGCTTGTTCTTGTATCTCAGAGTCCTCCCCAGGTATAAGTAACTCCAGTATATTCTCATAGAGGTTCTTTACTTTCTGAGTAGTATTTAAATCTGCCTGCAAACTCTATGCTAAGGCATTACTTTTCATTTGTGCTTCAGAATAAGGAACATGAAAGCAAAAGACTTGTTCAGGAGCTTCTGGGCTCACAACCGCCAGCTGTAAACACCCCCTATAAGACTGCAGGGAGGCCTGTGAAGATACCTGGGTAGGCTAGCTTCAACACTCCACAACCCCACTCTGAAACAGAGCCTGTGCCAACCTTAAAAATGTCACGCAGCCAAGAGTGTGTGTTTGAGACTGTGAGAAGGGATTTCATACTGTCGACTCCACATGCCATCTCAGGTCTGGCCAGCAATATGCTATGTCCAGACAGAGAGCTTTTTTCCCTAGAAATGTTTGATCACACTTCTGAAAGCTGGATCTTCACTTCTGAAATCCAGTCCATTTCATTTGAATAAGTGGCCACCTCTCAAATTCTCTCATTCAGGTAATCAGTTCTTCAGGCTCCTCTATTACAGCCTGCACACGTAGCACATCTCTTAAATGGATTCCATCCCACTGAGCAAACATGAGTAATTTTAAATGCAGAACTTCTAAAAATGTACAAAAAGCACAGTGTCTTCATTAGAAAGAGGTATTAAAAAAAAAAAAGCCATTGACTATGGATTTTAATTATCATCTATTTATTTTCAGCTTAATTTACTTACAGTTTTATTTTCTCCTGCATTTCTGCCTGATTCTGTGCATTTATTTTTTTATTCCACTTCTTTCCCACCCAGGACTCTAAACATAGTTCATCTCAATTCATCCTAATACCATTCTTGCATGCTTTACCCATTTCTTATCAAGTTCTCTTCTTACCTATTTGCAGTTTTTCTACCTGGCAATGAGATCATTCTGCTGTCTTAAGGCATACGACTTATGACTGTTTTCCTATAAGCAGAATATGTTTGTCTGTACACGTGATTGTTAAACTGAGTCTTGGTGTAGTGAAATCTTTGCAGTCAGTATCTTTGTTTCTCTACAGTCGTGTTTATAACATTCTCCTTCTGAAAATGTATGTTTTCTTTCACATTGATATGTCATTTTTATTTTGCAATTCCATCTTGTTGTCTCCTGTTCACTACTTCCATCAGAGAATCATAATTATGCTTCCATGACTCTCTCTTATAAAAGCGATATCAACCAGTGAGAAATTGGAAAGTATTTCCATCTTTCTCAAAGCTGGTGCTTCAAGACACCTGACAAGAACATTTGTGTTTGACTTGTTTATTTAATCATTTGCACTAACAAATTGCTGCCTTGGACTGTTTACATACAAACAGGTTTTATTAAAAATCAAACTCTTTTTATGCAGTTTATTAATTGAACAGAGGCCATCTTGGCTACTTGAATTGTTATGTTTAAGGGGTTTCCTTCACCTCTGGCCAGAAGCAAAGATACGTCAGTGAGAATACAAGCTGGTTAATTATCAGTAGCATAATTTTCTGCAGCTCTCATTCAATTAAGAGGCCTGTAATAGTTTTTACCTTTCTTATAGGTCCCACCAATACTTCTGGACAAGCAGTTTTCAGAATTCACGCCAGATATCACACCCATTATTCTGGCTGCCCACACCAACAACTATGAAATCATCAAACTCCTTGTGCAGAAGGGGGTCTCTGTGCCCAGGCCACATGAGGTCCGCTGTAACTGCGTTGAATGTGTCTCAAGTTCAGATGTGGACAGCCTTCGGCACTCTCGATCTAGGCTCAATATCTACAAGGCTCTGGCGAGCCCATCCTTGATTGCTCTGTCCAGTGAGGATCCTTTCCTTACTGCCTTTCAGCTGAGCTGGGAGCTGCAGGAACTGAGTAAGGTTGAAAATGAATTCAAGTCAGAATATGAGGAACTGTCGCGGCAATGCAAGCAATTTGCAAAAGATCTTCTGGATCAGACACGGAGTTCCAGGGAATTGGAAATTATTCTTAATTACAGAGATGATAATAGCTTGATAGAAGAACAAAATGGCAATGATCTTGCAAGATTGAAGCTGGCAATTAAGTACCGTCAAAAAGAGGTGAGTGTGCTGGAGAATATTTAAGCATATTTAGTAGTAGTAATGTGCTAACCTGAAGCTTACCCTTCTAACTGAGACTAATTCTGCTGTTTTTCTAAATGGTCTCTTCTTTCTTCACATTTTTAATTACATATATTTGGGTAACTCATATATCAGAGTCTGAAATGCTTTACTGTAGCATGGATCCAAAGAATTTTTTCTTTTATACCTGAATAGATTCTCCCCTGTAGCTGTGCTCAGAGATGCTCGTCAATAGGAGGATTAGAAATGTGTACAGCATACTTCAAAATAACTTCATGTATTAATTGTGCTTAACCTGTGCAACCTGGTCCAGGGAGCCTGCTTTGGCAGGGAAGTTGGACTAGATGATCTCTTTGAGTGAGTATGAGGTCCTTTCCAACACCTACAACTCTGTGAAATGAAAACGAAGCTATGTGTTTAGATACTTGCAAAATAATATAGTTACTTCTCTAGAGGTTTCTTCAGAACATATCTACGAGTATTATAAATAGACCATGAAACATCAGGTTAATAGCAATGTGCGACTCCCAGAATTTTAACATTCTTGATGTCATTTTTGTTTGTTTGCTTGTTTGTTTTTTTCATAAAATTCAGAATAGAAATACCTGGGTATTGGTTTCCATAACAGTTAAAAACTCATCAGTATATTTCACAGATGTGTTTATTCAGTTGATCCCTGCATCTCTTTTAAAAATATTGAGGTTCTTATGTGCATGCAAAAGCAAGAGTATCACAATAGGAATATGTGTAATGAAGAATATTCTCCTTAGATTTACAAAACGTCACTTCATTCCTGCTAGAATTCATTTCAGAATCCATTTTTTTCATTTCATTTGGAACTTCTACATCATAAATGAAACGAAATGTTGAGTGTGTAGGCTAGGAAAAAAAAAACACCTTTACTAATTAAAAAAGGCTAATTGTTCATGTTAGGTATGGTACCTGTTTTTAAAAAAATCTGCGTTGAACTATTTTATCACCGCTAAATCTCTATTCTCTGAAATATAAAAGTATTAATATTTTATGTGAGAAAGATTTGCAGGAGCAATAACCAAATTTGTAGGGATTCTGTTGACCATTTAAAATATAATTTAGCAATGTTAAGATATCATGAAAGCAAAGACCTACTGAAGTACCAACAGAAAAATATCTGAATTGGTTTCTGATCTCATAATAAGTAATCCAACATGTTTTTGTTTTGTTTTTTTCCCTTCTGCAAATGTATTGCATGATTTTATAATTGTTTGTAGAATGTTTTAGGTAATGCATTCTTTGCCTTTATAAATTATTTTCACATGCTGCAGTTCTAGACTTTTCTTGTAGTGACTACATTTTTGATTGCTTGAACTGCAAATTTTGTGTTAAAATGCATGGTTCTATAGTCATGTAAGAAATTCTATTTTGTTTAAACAGCTAGAATACAAAAACCTGATAGGTACAAAACTTGAATTTTCTTAATTTGAGATCTAGACAGTGAGAAACATCTGTGGGGGGAAGATTATTTTAATATTTGCCTTTTATTCCCATACCTAATTAAATTGCAGTATTAAATCTGATTACACTTTACTGATTCTGTGTAATTGCAAACATTAAAGCAACATTGGTTGTTTTTATATATATATATATTTTTTTTTTTACATGCATTCTTCATTTCTATAAATATTTCCTACTATTCCTCCCGTTTGAGTCACNTCACATGCTGCAGTTCTAGACTTTTCTTGTAGTGACTACATTTTTGATTGCTTGAACTGCAAATTTTGTGTTAAAATGCATGGTTCTATAGTCATGTAAGAAATTCTATTTTGTTTAAACAGCTAGAATACAAAAACCTGATAGGTACAAAACTTGAATTTTCTTAATTTGAGATCTAGACAGTGAGAAACATCTGTGGGGGGAAGATTATTTTAATATTTGCCTTTTATTCCCATACCTAATTAAATTGCAGTATTAAATCTGATTACACTTTACTGATTCTGTGTAATTGCAAACATTAAAGCAACATTGGTTGTTTTTATATATATATATATTTTTTTTTTACATGCATTCTTCATTTCTATAAATATTTCCTACTATTCCTCCCGTTTGAGTCTCTCTGAAGTAAAATAAAATTTTATTAGATTCCTTATCTGTGCTCCTCAATATATTTGCTACTAGATCCTGAAGTGTTTGCAGATGTTACTGATTAGTTGTTTTTCTTCTGATGATTACGACAGTATTTCTGGTAAGTCAGGCACAAAGGGCAAGAAGCTTACCTCAGGCATAACAAATATTTGGATTCTAGCCATACTGGTAGATACAGATAATAATGAAAGTAGATAGGATCGTTATTTCTATTTCTGGTGTTAAGGATGTTACAAGATGTTACAAGAGGTACAAAGCCCAGCAGCCTCCAGGGCCTGGGGACTCTTTCACCCTGGTTCCTTTAGGCCAGGAGAACCCATGGTCTCTCTACCAGACACAAGCATACTGATCAACTGCTCAATACGGGACAGGCTCCTCGACTGCCTTCTCCTCTTCATTTCGTCATGTTTCTTCCTTGATCATTCACTTTCTCCCTCCTTAGCCCTTTCCAGAAACATTATGTAACAAAGTTTATGTAATCGTATGCTTCTGATATGCCATAATAAGTTTCACACAATTTCATAAAGCCTACAACTCTCATGATAATGATGTTTTGACCTCCTTGTGATCTGTTGCAGAGCTGAGGTTGACCCTAGTCAAAGCAGTTGCATACAGTCCTTTCATGGCCCATTTATCAGGATCTTGGTCTTCACCATTGCCTTTATTACCCTCTGGTTTCAGTTCTTCTGTGCTGAATGTATTGTTTGCCTTTATTTTCTATTTCTGTTATGTTGATTAACCTGTAACCAGGTAATCACATTGAAATTTCCTTCAGTGCTTGACTACCAGCAGAAGATGATACTCATAGTTTGTTTGAAAATGGCATGAGAAACATGTGGGATGAATTTTAACTACCCTATATATATATTATTTAACCTGCTTAAAAATACAGATTTGGCTTCCTCTGCCCTATATATCTCAACCACCAAGAATCAGCTTCTCACCACACACATTCCTATTCTAACAGGAGCAACCATAGATTTAACTTTTTTTATTTGGGAGAAAGATGCTTTTATATTTTTCTTTTTTTGTTTTCCTTTTTCTTTTTCTTTCTCCTTGTAGCCTTTTTCCTTTTTCTGTTTATCTTCCTTTGTTGTTGTTGTTTGTTTGCTTGAGGCTTTTGGGTTTTGTTTTGTTTTGTTTTGTTTTTTCTTTTTGGGGGGAGGGGGGGGGATGGTAGTAAAATTCCAGATATTTTCTTTCATTTAAGTTGTATCTATTTCACAAAATGACAAAAAAAAAACAAAACACAACAAACAGAGCAGTAATACACTGTGTTTCCTTGTCTTACTAACTGTCCCTAACATCAGTCAATCTTTATTTACATTACCACCAAAACACAGTATGATAATATGTTAGGGTTGAGGTCAGAGTTCCATTAGTAAATGAACAGGTCTGGTTGTTCAGAACATCCAGTCTAAGTCCAGAAAATGCAACTCAAAATAACAAAATAATGAAGCATGAAGAAAGCTGTTCTGGAAGCACACTACATTGTTTAGAAGTCAAAGTTCCCTTTTTTTCTTTCAAGTTTCAAATTAGACTACAAATTATTAGCAGTAATTCCTGTTGGCCTTAGCAAGTGAGTATGGTGATTATTAGAACTAAATTTTGTAAAGGACTGCAATAGGCTTTGGATAACACAGCTTGGTTTAATCTCAGACACTAGACTGGGTAGGAACAGCAGATTGAGAGTTCCTGTGGGAGATGCAGATAATTGAATGATAAGGAATTTTTTGTGGTACAAAGAGAAGAAAATTGGCAAATATGAGAAAACTCCAGCTGGGAGTTATTGAGGATCTTCCAAAATGATGCAATGTTTGATTAAATATAGGTACAGAAGAATCTTGTGATAAACAGAGGAAGATCATTAAAGTTGAAGTGACGAAGCAGTGCTCAGTGTAGTGGTCTACAAGCCCATGGTACCACCTTTGTATTATCATCTATGGAATTCAAGAAAGCATACACATTCAGAAAATTAACTGATAAAACCACTTACTTTATTAATAAATAATAACAGTGAAAGAGATGTACAGTCTCAAGTTTACACTGCAGAATGATATCTGCAAGACTGTGGAGAATATTCTCACAGAATTGAGTAGCAGAATTAGAGGGTATCTGTCAGCACACATGTACTTACCAGCAATTTTATCTCAGCATAGCATGCAGGACAAACACCCAAGGTACAACACTTTTTCTTTTAATTTTGCAGAGTGCCGTTTGGTTGTGAGAAAAGAATCGCTAATGCTTATGATGCCAATTTCTATCATTTCCTAATCTTCAATTGGCAGCAAGTAAAAGAGATTCCCTGATACCACCACTTTACATTGGGCACTCGCTCTGTACTGTATAATATTATCTAGACTAAAGGAGAGTTTAATTTTGTAAAGGCTGTCACTTACATTCTCTGTAAACAGTGAGAGGTAGCTTCCTGTTTTCCTAAACCAAGTAAGAATATGCCTGATTCCACTGTTGTTTCATTCAAGTACATAGAAGAAATATTCCCAATCTTGTATGTGATTCACAAGCAAAAGTTATTCTCAGATGTCATGTATGACTCATATGTCATTCTGAATTAAAGCAAATTGCAAACCCTGGTGCAAAAATGCAGTTAAATACTGGAGAATTGTACAGTCTATAATAAGAAGTAGATCGAATCATCCTTGCTGGTGATTACGGGGTGGATGTTGTGTCTTACATATTGAGACTTGTAATAAAGAAATCTCAGCAAAATCACAGTGTCTGCCACTATTCAATCAGCTTGTTTTAACTGTGGTTCTGCTTAGATATAATACATCTGTCTACACAAATGGGAAGAAGCGTTTACTAAAATGCCTACTAATTGTCAACAATATCTGAAACGAAGAACAGGAGTATTAATAGTCTGAATATATTAGATTAGAATGACTCTAGTTTTATGAGAACTTTTTTAGGGCAATGTAAAATACTGTACGCGTAGTGTATCTCTCTGTTTAGCCTGGCCTGCCCCATACTAACTGGCGACTGTCATTTAAGACGTAGTCATATGAACTCAGAAATAGTAACAAGCTATGGTTGCCATTATTGGCAGTTTTGCTTTGGTATTAGATATTCAGTTATCAACCTGGAGAAAAGGAGAAATGTTTATTGATAAAATGATTATATTGCTTCACTTTTCAAAAGAATGGAGACTATCTGTTCTGTTGTATTGTTTTGTTTTGCTCTTTTTCTGGTTTTTAGTTTACGGTGATCATTTTTCCCTTCCTCCGTAATTAGTAAACAAAAGACTAAGCCACCTCCTTCAGCCCTGGCTGCTAGGGTACCAGTCATTTGAGGAAAGAAATTTTAAAATACTCGTCTATTAGAAATGGGTAAGAAACGTGTTTGAAGATTCCACTTTTCCTAAGACTAAATTTGTGACCTTACAGTCACCTTGTCTTCTTGATGGCACTATTGCTTTTATACAGAAGTATGGATTTTCTTACAATACTTACTATGGAAGAACATCAGTTCTGCAGTAGAAGAATGAGTGAAAAATAAAAAACAATGGTGTAAAGTGAAGGCAACACTCCCACATGGGTGGTGAGGAAATACCAAAGGTGGCAATAGAATTTTTTAATATTAGGAATGGATGTTTCTTCTGATCTCAAAATATTTTGTGAAGGTTTGATTTAAAACATAGAACAGTTGCTAAATTTCCATCCCTGTTTCCAGTACATTTTTATAGAGCTGAAATACTGATTTTTACCAAAAATGTATCTACCTAACTTCAAAAACTTTCCTAAATGTCTCTTGCTGATCTTCTAGAAGTTCCTAGTTCCCAGGGTAGGCTTAGTTCTGAACCATTGGAGACACTGCAACCTGCAGAGCATGAACAGGCAAAGAAGTTGAGAAAAAGGAAAAAGACAATGGGTCTTACCAATTAGCATGGTTAAAGACCATGCTCTAGACTATAAAGAGTACAGACGTTAATCATGAGAAGTTTATGGAAAATATTTTATGGAAATCAGCGTCAAACTATCTTGCACATTTATGTGCAGGCACACAAGAAATAAGACTGACACACCCACAAATGAAAAATAGAATATATTTTATATATCAACTAATTTTAACATAAACATGTAACTTAAAATGCACATCCAAGATTACTGATACAATAAATATCACTAGGTGATAATTGGTCAATTAATTCATAAGTAGAGTAATATGATAGTTATATTTCATGGATTTATTCTGGTTTTCTAGGAAAATCAGGATGCAAGATTAAAAAAAAAAAAATTTGCTGAAAAATGCCATCACACATTCATCATCATCACTTTTCTATGAAAAATGCAGTCCCACTGAAATGTAAATGTTTCAAGATAGTGTCACAAATTCAGTGAAAATTTCAATGAAAACATGTCATTTCAAATCTGTCATTTCACACTGATGCCTAAACACTTTATTTCAGTAAAATGTTTTGTTTTACTGTAGATTCTTCTTCACTTTCACTTTAACATTTTTTACAGAGTATTTTTTATACCTAGTATCATATATATAATTGTATTGTACAAAGCAGTATACATATGATACAAAGCAAAAATTATTCTTTATCACAATTGAGTATTTCAACAATGACTAAACTAAAAAAATGTGAAAATACTAAAATAAAAAGTTGGCATCTCCTAAGTAATGTGTTCTAATTGTTTGAACTGTCATTCTTCTGTAAATGCTGGATTTTATTCTGATATGGAAGATAAAATATGTCTGCAAATACAGGAGATTTCCATACAGCTGCTTTGGCAGCAATGCAGTGTGGAAGTCTGAGTCAAACTTTATGTCTCAGTGAATTTTCCTTTTGAATCACAGATTAATTTTGAGTGATTTTAGTAGTCATTATAATAAATTTCTAACTAAAATTCTTTGAGATATGAAAAGCTGCATTATTGACTATGTGAGGAGGAATGACTTTGGAGGCAGAACATCTAAGATTTGCCTTGTTTTTAAAAGAAAATATGAAAGGTAAATGGAAACAGTGTGATGTGTTAGCCAGTCACTGCAGCTATGTGATTATTTGTCGAAAGACTGGAAAGGTGCAGTCAGAAGTTTCCATGAAAAGGAAAATAGCAAAACCCCACAAAGCACTGACTCCGGTAATATTTGGACATTTTTAACACCAAAGGAAGATGTGTTTAGTCTATGAATCCCATAACTGAAAGGAGTGATGTATGCAGGTTTGAGTAGGTGTCTCCAGAAGACCCGTTTCTGCAGACTCTCAGTCATAGAATTCCGAAAGTTTGATAAACAGTTTGCCAGGTATTCTAAAGCTTCTCATATGTTTGCTTTGTAGATCGTGTAAAAGTCTCTGTGTTTATAGATAAAGACTCCTCAGATTGTTAAATAGCATAAATTATGAAAGTAGTTTATCTACTACACATGCTTAAAGTCTTCCTCTAATTAGTTATCTGTTAACGTCAGAACCCAGTGAAAGCTGCAGTTACTGGTGCTAGGAAAAAAAGTTCTTTAATTACGGAGTGGGAGCACATCTTTTTAAGATGGGTATTTAATTTTTCCTACATTTTAAACATGCAGTGAAGTAATCCTCCTAAAGTGAGTATAAAAATTCCTAACATAGTCAAAAGTGAGTGCTACACAGGGAAATCCAGTCTACTTAAGATAAGATGTCTAAGTTGACTGTGGAGACATCTCTACTCCCTTGACTGGGTAAGAAAACAGGAAACTTCAATTAGAGGAATTACTTCATGAGCCATTGAAAATATAGATGCAAGTTAGATACTTTATTGGATCAACTGAAGGTTTTATCCTGTGTTAATGGAGATTTTAGATTCAGAAGGCTCAGAGACCACATAAAGGGAAAGGAATTTCTGCACTAACGTTTTAATGATGTCTCCAAAGGCAGCAGTAACCTTTGAATTCTATATGCTGCACGCAAGTTCCAGTCATCTCATCAAAGTTCTAGTTAAACTATTCATGGACTGAAACCGTCTTGTTATTTTGGACACTTGTAGAAACAATTAACTCAAGGAGACTTTCTGGTAATGAAGTACAGTGGCAATCTCTCATTTCAGTTCCTTTTTTGCATCTTCCTTAAAATAAACGTTGCTGAAATGTCTGCCTAAAGCAGGAGCAAGCAGTAGTGCATATCCTTAACTAGCTGTGACCAGCCTTGCTGTTAGAATGTGACTAGCAACAATATAAATTGGCTTTTTGTTTGAAGGAGTTACTATTAATGCACCTACAAATTTCGCTAGAGACCTGGGATACATTTAACCCCATGAACTTTTTCCTACATAAAACCATACAGTTTTCACTTATCAAGCAAATTATGAGAGACAAAAATTTTTTGACATTTTGGGTAAATACAGTAGCACACAGTACTTTATTTGGAATGTAAACCTGTTTTACAGTCCTCTTCTTACCCTCCTTTCCTCCCTCCACGTACTTGCTGGTTGTCTGGCTGCTCTTCAGCAGCCCAGCAGGAGCACTCATCACACAGTTCAGGTTGATTCATTTTGCTGAGTGATGAGCACCAACATGAGCTGTGGAGGAATCTGCTGGCTGACTCCACTTCTCCCACAGTCTCCATCAGTCCTTTCTGAGCACCACTATCTCTCTCTATTGCAGCTACTCCTTTGTGCTCCCTCCTCCAACTGTTGTAGCATACCATCAGCTGTGTTTCACTGTACTCCTCACTGAAAAGACCAGTACCTTCAAATAGTTCATGTTACTTGAACTGTTAGCACCTGCCCTAGTAGCAAGAAGAGATCAAGATCACATGGGCATCTATCTCAAAAGGGAGTATTTAACTCCTTTCTCATTTGTTCTGTTTCTTAGCTCCCTGGATGCTTTTATGCAACCTTCCATTTCTCATGTATCTTGTAGAACTCTCACACAGAACTTTCTGTCCATGTCTAGCCTTTCCATGTCTGCGCAAGGAGAAATTGAGCTAAGATAAAGTAACTGCTTAACAAACACATTTGAACAGTTAGCTTGCCGAAAATTCTGCACACTGTTGCAGTGGAATATTTTCCCCTGCCTCACAGATCTCTCTCCATTAAGATTAATGTTTATTGAATAAAACAAGAAAAGCAAACTTATTTTAGTCACGTCTGCTTGTTCTTTTCATCAGCCTTCTTTATGCTTCATCATATATTCACAGAGCATTTCTCTCTTCCCTTTTGAACCCTGATTTTTACTATAGGTCTTAACCATTGAGTTTAAAATATTCATTCATTGCTTCCATGAAAATATGCATCCATTATCAAAGAGAAGATTTATTGTAAAAAAAAATAAAAAAAAATCCAGTTATATCCAATTCAGTCATGTCTAAGAAGAGATTAGTACTTTCGAGTGGAGAATAAGTCTTCCTGAACTTTATAGCTCCAGGAATTAAAATAGAAAAAATGAAAAAGTATTCAATATGACACTAGTATGAAAAACAAAAACTTAACATTTGTGAAAGTCATGTAAATCTAAAGCTTGACTGGTGGCATTTGAAATTCTGGGGGCTTGTGCGTACTGAAAACAACATGTTCCCACAAAACTATTAAAAAGTCCTCCTTACAGAGGTGCTTGGCTTCCTTCTGAAAAAATCAGGATGACATTACTCTTCAGTCCATTCCCTTTTTACCATATCGCTCTCAGACCATGTCCTTTGCCTGGTCCAGCGGTGGACATTCTACTCACGTACTCTAACCCAAGAACTGATCAATTCTGACGATCACTGAAATTATCACAAGAAAGGTAAAATTGCCAGCAGTCTGATAATGTTTATTTGAACTTTGAGCTTTCACAATCCATTGCTTCATGATTATTCCAGATATTAGAATAGGCTTCAGCTAATTGTTTGAATTGAATGAGACAGTTGAGAAATTTAGAAATGTGGTTTTTTGGTTTTTTTTTTGGACACCTGAAATATACCTGGAGACTCTTAATTATATTATTATTGTACTGTCCCAGTAGTTTTCCTTTGAAATACATTTTTATCTCCTTTCTCCTGTTTACAGGTATACTCGAATTTCAATATTGATTTTTCTCCCTAACACACTCTTTTTTCTTACTCAATTGCAGAGATGTCTGCATTTTTCATTGCTGTCACAGAGCTGATATTACTGATCCCTTTCATTGCAGCTGTTTTTGCCAATCATACAAATGGCTACACTACAGAAGGAGGGACTGTCATGAACAAATATAAAACATAAACAATTTTTGTTCTACTTCCATGATGCTTTATATTTACTTGTAATTTCACTTCCATTTATATAATACTAGACTACAGAGCCTGACACAATTTAAAAGAAGTGTATTGAATTAAAATAAGAAGAGGGGAGATGTTAAAGCACAATATTTTTCAATGCCATTTTCCTTTTACAGTTCATTTAGCCTGACAGTAAGTGAAGTAGACCATGTAGAATGTTATATGTGTAGCAAGCTGCTCTGCAGACATACTCAAGAACTGGTCTGTTTATCTAATAAGTAAGTGCTTTGGATCGTTTTTTCTTTTAGCCTATCAAATGCTTAGCAAGCCCAGGGCAAAGAGCTGAGATTGCAAACATCCTGGCTTTGACAGTTCATATTAGGTGTGTCAGGGACTCAACAGATTAATAGTTTTCATTTTAACAATAACTTTTTTTTTACTGCACAATGTATCTCAGTCGTGAAGATGCGTTGGGTACATTTTGTAATGTCAAAAGGTACATGGTATGGAGGAATTGAGAACTCTTTGGGGTCAACTGTTGTTGTTTATAGCTGAACTCTGTGTGTAAAGTTCTTCTATTATACCTAAATTAAGCTCAACAGGTCCTAGTGAAATTTTCAGCTGAACAAACAATAGAGATCAGTTGATTTTCCTTAACATGCATCTAGTGCTGTCTGAGAAAAATTAAGCTGTAATTAAAGATGGTAGATATGCTGCAATTGCTGTAGCAGATACATATCCTTCCATAGAAGGAAAACTTAAGAATTTTGGTCACAACAACCCCAGGAAACCCTACAGGCTTGAGGAGGAGTGGCTGGAAAGCTGCCTGTTAGAAAGGGACCTTGATGTGTTGATGAACAGTCAGCTAAATATGAGTCAGCAATATGCCCGGGTGGCCAAGAAGGCCAGTGGCATCCTGGACTTTATCAGGGATAGTGTGGTGAGCAGGACTAGGGAAGACATCCTCTTCCTGTACTCAGCACTGATGAGATCCCACCTTGAGTACTGCATTCAGTTTTGGGCACCTCAATACAGAAAGGACATTGAGGCGCTGGAGCAGGTCCAAAGAAGGGCAACAAGGCTGGTGAAGGGCTTGGAAAATATGCCCTATGAGGAGGGACTGAAGGAACTGAGGCTGTTTAGTCTGGGGAAGAGGAGGNTAGTTTTTTATATATATATATATATAGTTATAGTTATAAATATAATATAGTTATATATCATTTTCTGCTGTCACTTGCCCCACAGTATCACATATATGAGCATGTTGACAGTGTTTCTTAGGGAACATCAAGTTGCACAGTTACGTGGTTTGATGAGAACATTGTTTTTTTGAATAGCCAGTTATGCATTGTCACTTACTACTAGTGTTGACCAGCTGCATATACTTTGTGTCAATTCAAGGTGGGTTGCTTTTCCTATCCTAGTCACATATGGTTGAATAGCATCTTGGCAGGACTAAGTTGCAAAAAATTTTTTCCTGTTCTCCCCTGACACAAAGAATCCATCAGTATATCCACTCAGGTCCTTTTTTGTTTCATTATTTGCTTAAATTCTGTGATCTCTGTGGTACTTCAACATAAAGTGATTTATTCCTTTCTTCTTTAATTCAGGCCATTCCATTCTAATTTGATATTTACTGTTTTAATTACTGCGCTCATACAAGATACTCTTAGAGAAAGATGCAGAGCAAAATACTAAGGAAAGTTTGTTGAAATATTTTACAAAAACAAGACATTTTGAGGAAAGATTTTTTCAAAAGTGCCAGAGAGAGAGAATTGGCTTAGTGTAGGTTCAGCATTTGCTAGCAAGAAAGATGGTAAGGAAATATTTTCATAGAATGATTTTTAGAATTGAGGAAAACCAAAGGTAAATGAGTATGAATATGAAGAGAAATGAATCAGGAGGCTGAACATCTTCTAGCATGTTATTTACTACATCATATCAAGCACTTTTTGCTCTGATTGTATTTTTTTCATAATACGGAAAAATATTGAGCATCCTTATCTTTTATAGCAGATGGTCATTGCAGATCTTCAGTAATTAGAAACTGCTGAAAGTGCAATCAATGTACCTATGTTCTCTTTCTCAAGTACAGGATCTAGCTCATTATTTTTTTAGGTAGATGAAGAGGAAAGGAATGTTTTACACTGCCTGCTGTGAAGAAAAGATAATAATATTTAATTATTAGGGTAATGTATTCATTTAAATTAGAGGTTGTTCTAAATAGGTAGCCTTAAGGGCTTCATTAGCAGCCTTGTTAGGGTTCACAGAAAGACATGACTCAGTTATGCAGCATTTGACATTAAGCGAGGCTGAAAATGTTAAGGAAAGTAAAAAATGTTTGGTGTGCTATTAATAAAATTAGTTCAAGCCTTGGATTCTGTTTTTTGTTTGTTTGTTTGTTTGTTTTTTCCTTTTAATAGAATGCAGTGCAATTTTAATAGTTGTCCTTGCAGTGTGTTGTCCTGAGTTTTTCTACATAACTTCAAGTATATAACTAAGGTACCTGTCAAATTCAACCTAATATCCCTTCCTGATGGGAAGAAATAGACGTCTCCAGACAACAACTCAGGATGTCTACAAACAGAATCATTTTTGGCACCACCTACAGTCTATCACTCTATCACCTGTTTGCA
>VXAB01003178.1:1598-97125 GCA_013399175.1 Odontophorus gujanensis | reverse complement strand
TAAATAAAAATTAAGTGGTTATATAAACTTAGACTGTAACAGAAGTTGTTCAAGTCAATATGTAGTGTACCAGTACTGACCTAGTGAAGTACATGGGGTTATAGGGGAAAAGGACTAGGAAAGAGCTTCTCTAGGGAATCACGGAATTGTAGGGGTTGGAAGGGACCTGTAGAGATCATCTAGTTCAAACCCCCTGCCAAGACAGCTTCCAGGAAGTGCATGCTTAGAATATGATGCACTCATAGGAAAATTCTTATGGATCACTGAAGCACCATGGTGGCTTACAGAACTCAGGCAGTGGGAGAAGGTAGTACCCAGCCTGAAAATACAGGGTGACTAGGGGGAATTTTCAGTCCTGGGAGCAGGCTGTAAAATCTCCTGTGAGAGCTGCTGCCTTCTTTCCTACATTTGCTCTTCCTAAATTCCATTGAATTAATGAAGCTTCCATTTGGTTTTGAAGGCCCCTACTGACCAAATAGGAGAGGGTAGGTCCAGGGATTTACTGCAGTGTAGGCAGTTATTAGCTTCTTGGAAAGCTGTTTCTGTAGGTGATACAGTTTGAAGATTGGCTGCCTGTGTGCCGCTAAAGATTCAAGGACGTACAGTCAATCAGTTTGACTTACTGAGTTTTAGTAATAGGTGGAATACAGCAGAATGCAGTTCTTTTTGTTCTGCAGAGAAATTAATGGCGAATATGGGCATCTTAGTTTTTTTCTTGCCCCACCTGAAGCATTCTGTCCTAGCCTCTCCAATCTGTACCTGTACTGTATTTCCTTTGTTTTATAAACTCTAAATTGGTTTTGGGGTTTATCAGGGAACTGAAAAATTCCTGATCATAAGATTTGAAATATTTTTAATATGGTCTCTGCTAATTTTGTGAGCTGACTGAAGTAGGCAGCTCAGCCCCACACAGCTGTGCACTCACTTCTTTGCAGAGGTATGTGAAGAGAATTGGGATGGTAACAGGGAGAAAATGCGTGGGTTAAGATAAAGATAGTTCAATATGTAAAGCAGAAATGACACGTGCAACTAAGGCAAACTGAGGAGCTCATTCACTTCTTCCCCACGACAGCCTTTTCCATGAAAGCAGAACCCATTGTACGTAATGGTTATTTGGGAATACAAATGCATTCACCCTGTACATTCTTCCCACTTTCTCCTTTTCATCAGCTTCTTTTCCTGAATTCAACTTCATGCGATACAGGACATCCTTTTGGCTACTTCGGGTCAGCTGTCCTGGCCATGTCCCTTCTCCCAGCTTCTTTTGCATCCCCACTTCTGTTAGCAGGGCAGCATGAGTAGCAGTCAAGGCCTGGAACGTGAACAAATAACAGTGAGCATCCGCAGGAATGTGATGTGTTATCAACAGCATTTTTTCACCACAAGCCTAAAACATGGCAACATAGGGGTTGCTGTAGTGGAAATTAACTCTGTCCCACTCAAAGCCAGAGCAGATGAATTATGTTTAACTATGAGAAATCTAATACAGTACTCTAGGAAGAAAATATATGAGCTACAGATAGTGTGGAGAAGTTGATCAGACAATTTATTTGCACTGTTTCATGTATAATAACTAGAGGACGCTGAATGGAGTTTGCCAGGGGGTTTCATTCAAAACACCAACAATTTATGGTGAAGTTGCTCAGTTTCTTCTTGAAGGATGTGTACTAACTGCATATAACTCACAGTGGGGAACAAATTGATGCAAAAAGATCTGCTACATTATCTGTAGTGTATGTGCACCCTACATATTGTGCTGAGGGATTATTTGGAGAAGTTTTGCTGTTTTGTTTTTTCAGTTTCTTTGTTTTTTTTACTTCTATTCCTCTGAAGGCTTTGGAGTTCGGTGACCAAACCATAGGTTTGGTCAGTGGTACATAAACAAAAAAGACATAGTTCCAGTGTGAAACTAAAAAGCTCTTTATGACTCAGTTGTAATTCTGCTGTAGTTTTACTGTGAGCAGCAGCCAAGGAGATGAATGCTAGAATTGTTTACAGGTTTAAGATGTAAACAGTGATGAGCAATTTTGCTATCTTTTTGAAAGTTATTCCTATGTAAGAGGTTAAAACAGTGCCTAAGAAAAGGTAAGAAGGTAAGAAAGGTAAGAAAATTTCCAAGTGGAGCTAGAAGATGTTGCCCCCCTGAAGTCCATTTTTGATGTGTTCAGTGGAACAGCAGCCAGTTTTACTCCTGAATATATTTTTTTAAAATCACAGATTAGATATCCTCTACTTATAGTAGAGGAATGCACAAATTGCAATGAAAAATCATAAAGCTACTTGTGCATACCTTTATTAAATGATTTCTAATGTGTAACACGTTGGGTACTTTTTTTTTTTTACATTCGTTAACTTTTTCATATCGGGAAATCTGGTATTCTCAACAAAAGAGAGGCAAAGGAGGAATGTGTGAATTTACCACTGTTGGTCAACTAATTTGTAGCTTTAATACTTAGTATTTGAAAGTATGCCATTTCTTATCACTAATTAGTTTGAGGAAGTGACAGGTATTGGACAGTTCAGTTAGGACTTCTTGTATACTGTTCTATTTTTCTGTACTGTGTTTATGCTATGTATATAGTGGTGCATTAGCATGTTTTGATAGCAAGAATTTTAAATCTGTCACTGTAACATGTTTCATGCTAATCTCTTACATTTTCCAGTGACGAGAAGACTAGCAGCTCAAATGATGCTGGAGAAGCTAGTAAACCTAAAGACATGCCTACACAGAGGCGAAAAAGGATTTCCACTGTGCCCAATCTAGTCAGACCCAGAGCTGGGCCTTCATCTGATCCGCACACTGCCTCAAAACCACAGAGGCGAGCATCACAGGCTCCGGATGGCAGTGCTACACTTCAGAAGGATTCTCCTCCATCAGAGAAGAGTCATCTTGAAAGCTCTGCTAAGTCTCCCATGCTACCTGAAAAGAAAACACCTGTACCACAAGTGCCACAGTTTTCCCCGCTAAAAAAATCAGTGAACAAAGAGCAAACTGTGGCGGCTCAAAAAAATGATGATACCTTGCAGAAGAACATACCCTCCCCACTTAAGGAGAGACCAACACAGGAAACATCGGTGACACAAGAGGAAAAGTTACCTCCAAAACCATCTCCTGTGAAAGAGAAACGGATTTGTTCTGACCGTGAAAGGATCCTCAAAGCTCGGAAGTTAAGAGAAATGCTTAAAGAAGAGCTGAAGAAAGAACGTATGGTAGGCCTCTACCTTGAGCAGTGCTGATTTATGAAGGGCAGAGAAAGGTGTTATATACTAACATCATCATTTCTTCTTTGCAGTAGTGTTTCCTGACAACAATCATTACCTGCTCAATGACTGGCTAGTACTTCGTGATGATAATAACCACGTGGGGATTTAATTTGTTCTAAGCAGTAGCAGCCCTGTGTTTCCTCATAATACAGATTTCATGAGAAATTATTTCTTTAGTTTTAATTATACTTAATCTTTTTTAAACATGAGACCTTGCTAAGTACATCATCACTAATGTGCCAGTTTTCATAGCTGAAAATACAGTGGTGAAGAATGCTGTAAAAAAGCTTGGGATTACTTGCATTTTTTAGGCTTTTATTGACTGAGTTACATGACTTAGCTCTGCCAAGCACTGAATTTCTCTGAGAGGGTAAATCTCTTTGGGGTTATGTGGTCTCTTCTCTGATAAATATACACTTTACACTGAACTGGTAAGTTTATCATAAAAACAACAGAAATAACCCAAATAACCCCCAGATTCCACCAAGAGAAGAACAGACTTCACTTATCTAGGGTACATAATGAACAAATAGCATTGTTTATGAAACATAAAGTACTTCTGGAATGAAATTAAGTTTTTTTTGGTTTTATACAGAAACAGTTGAAACATAGGCCTCCAGTAATTGAAGGATGTTCTCCACCAGATCGCTCTAAAATGACCATGAGAGACTTGATATACTATCTACCAGAAAACAATCCCATGAAGTAAGTATGGCTTTTTTTTTCCCTTTTCCTTGGGTTAAATTATTCTGTTTCTGCCAATTTAATGATTGTGAAGAGGAGAATTCTCAAATATGGAGAGTTAACACAGATACACTTTTATTATAATGGCAACAGAAGCGAAACGCTTTCATGTCTCTTCAGTCTTTGTTCAGAAATGACAAGGGAAGTTGTACATGTTGAAATGTAAAAGGTAAAATCTTTCCCCACTGCTGATTCCTCTCAGTGCAGATGCAGAATAATAGTAAGTTGTTTTTTGTTGGCTGGATTATGTTAAATTTGTTGTTAATGTTATGAATCTTTGCAAAATCTAGTGGACTCTGGGGAACAGAGCATTTTTTTTCCTGGGTTGAGGAAGTGCAGAATACATTGCAAGACCTTGAAGATATCTCGGTCCTGTCTGAATGGGTGTGGCTGCTGCTGCTCTTAACCACAGTTACCATAAGTACAGCTACCTGAGTCGTTATTTCCTCTCTAGGTTCGTAAGCGCACTCGTGTTCATGAGTCCTGAGAATTCAGTACAGCTTCAAAGTCTCCTGTCATGCCCAATCAATGGCCCTCCCTTACCCATTATGTGCATCTCTTATTCTGGCTTGTTCAACTGAGTGTTTGCTAGTAGAACAGATGTGTCACTCACATACTGATTTTGCAAATACTTCTGCAGTCACAGAGCTGTTGAATATGGGCTCTTAATCTGTCTGATGTCCATGCCTGGATGGGTAGTGGACCTTTACCAAGCTGCTTGTATGTACTGGCTTCTGCCTGCCTGCAACACTGCCGACCGTGTTAAATGGTGAATGTTCTGCTCACTTAGAAGTAAAATTACTTCTGACAGGCTCTTGATGATACCAGGCAACGTATTCGCAGGTAGACCAGTAGTCACATACAGAATAAGCAGAACTCATCTAGCTGTTGAAGGGACTCTGGCTATGCAGCACTCATTCTCAGAAAGCAGCCTAGGCCTTCTCTTCATTGGCTGGCCCTTATATAAATTCAAGTGTTACAGGTGTGAAAAGAACGATACACACCGTTGCCAATAGTAAGGAATTTACTGAGCAAGCAATAAACTAGAGAAACAGCACTGGGCGGCTGGGAGTCTCCGCTCCACCAGAGGCACACGACAGGGCGTCCCGTCCCCTCTTTTCATTGTCTCTTATCCCTGCATTCGTGTTTTATCTTTCACTTCCTGGGCTGCGCCGGCTGTTATGTGGGGGTCGTTCTCTGCCTCCTGGTGATCGAGATGATGGGCAGTAGTCCTCTTCAGCTCCTATCATGCGCACTTAATAGGAGATTTTCACTTATTTTTCTTTTGCAGTTTCTTAGAAGGTCACTGTTATCTGTTGTTCATTGTCCTGGTGTTAGAACTAAATGCTGTGGCTCCAATTTGCACAAACTACAAACTTTTTAGACAAAATATTTATGTCTGTTTAGACTTCTACAAACTACATAGTTCTCAGGAAAAAACGCTGAAAAACACTGACACATTTGTCTCGAGTTGGTTTGATTAAGAAATACAGAACTCATTTTTATCACACAGGGGGCTCCACCCTGGAGCCAACCCTCTGGTCTTACGGGGAGCACAGGTGCAAATAACGTGCCTGTGCTCTCTAGGGCAGCCACAGCCCTTCCCCAGGTGCTCAGTCACCAGTTCAAGCTGTGACCTAGCGGTTCCCCTGCAGGTGAATAAAACACAACTTTGTTTCTGTGATTGCTAACAGGTTGGTCTCCATGCATCCTGCCCCTCTATCTGTTTGCCTGGTATGCAGGGCACTCTTATCCAGTAACCTGTCTGATTGCTGGTAACTAGGCCTGCTGGTGCAGTGAAATGCAGCCTTTTCTGTGGCAGTTGAGTTTTAGATCTTGTGGCAGAGAGATTGTTTAGAGCATCCCTTCTGCCACAGGCAGGGACATCTTCCGCTAGATAACGTTGCTGAAAGCTCAATCCAGTCTAGCTTTGACCAGTTTCAGTAATGAAGTGTCCACAACTCCTGTTTGTGTATCAAACCACCCTCATAGTAAAGAGCTTCTTCTTAACATCAAATCTGTCAGCTCTTTTTTTTTTTCAGTTTAAAACCATTCCCCCTTATCCTATCACTGTACACCTGTGTAAAAGGCTGATTTACTTCCTGTTCATAAGCTCCCTTCGGGTACTGGAAGACCTCAACAAGGTCTCCCAGAATGTTGCATGGCTGAAAAACCTCAAGTCCCTAAGTCTCTCTGATGATGGATGTTGCTTTCCTCTGATATGCTTTAACTGTTTGGTCCATGTATCTCTTGTGCTGGGTTGCTGCAGAGCTGTACACAGTGCTGTCAGAAGAGAGGAGTAGAGAGGGAGAATTGCCTCTGTTAACCTGCTGGCCATATTTTTCGTGGGCTAATTGAGTTTCTCTGATCCAGGTGTAGGAACTTGTTCTTGGTCTTGTTGAACTTAATGAGCTTCAATAGGAGGTAGAATAGGCTGTGATGATAGTATGGGAAGGATCAGTCATTGGACATAATGACTGACAGTCTACTTATAGCCTTTTCATCCCTCTGCTTATATGGTAAAGTAACAACATTAGTAGACAAAGAGAGACTGACCAGTGTCATTTATCTAGACTTAAATGAGGACTTTGGTGTGAACCTATCCCTGTGTTCTTATCTCTGAATTGGAAAAATATAGATTTGAAGGGTGGACTGATTGGTGGACAAGGAATTGATTGGTTGCTAGCAGCAGGAGGGTTGTTAGTGGCTCTATGTCCAGATAAAAGCTGGTCATGAATTCTGTCCCCAAGGGATCCATATTGGGACTGGTGTTCTTCAACATCTTTATCAGTGATCTCAGTGTTCTGGATAGTGGGAAGTGCACCCCCAGCTAAATTGGTGATGACACTAGGCTGAGTGCTGCAGTTGATCAGAGGAGGGGATGCCATCCAGAGGGGCTTGGTCAAGCTTGGGAAGTGGGTCCATGTGAATCTAATGAGGTTCAATAAGGCAAAGTGTTGCTCTTGGTTAGGGCAATCCCATATACGTGTGCAGACCAGGTGAAGAATCATAGAATGGCATAGGTTGTAAGGGAACCTGAAAGTTCCAACCCCCCTGCAATGGATGGAATTACCACCCACTGTACCAGGCTGCTCTGGGCCCCATCCAACTTGGTCATGAACATCACCAGGGATGGGGCATTCACAGCTTCTCTAGGTATCTTGTGCCTCACCACCCTCTGAGTAAAGAATTTATGTATAACATCTAACATAAATCTTCCCTCTTCTAGTTTAAGACCATTCCCCTTTGTTCTGCCAGAGTCAGACCATGTAAAAAGTTTCTCTCTCCTGTTTATAACCTTTTCTGAAGTATTGAAAGACTGCAGTGAGGTGTCCTGGGTGCCTTCTCTTTCCAAGCTGAAGAAGCCCAGTTCCCTCAGCCTTTCTTCATAGGAGAGCTTCTCTAGGCCTCTGATAAATTTCATGGCCTCTTGGATGTGATCCACATCTTTCTTGTACTGGGAGCCCCAGACCTGGACACAGTACTCCAAATGGGGCCTCAGGAGTGCCAGGTGGGGGGGGACAGTCCCCTTTCACACTTCATTGGCCACCCGTCTTTGGATGCAGCCCAGGATGCTGGTGGCCTTCCAGGTGGAAGTGCACACGGCTGCCTCATTCCCAGCTTTTCATCTACCAGGAGCCCCATGCATACTGAGAGCAACCCTGAGGAGAACTGCTTGGTGGATGAGAAGCTTAATATCTGCCAGCACTGTGAACTGAATATTGTATCCAGGATTGGGGTCCCCCAAGATCTTACAATTATAGCTGGTATACGGTTGTTGTATTACCACCTTCTAGCTTGTTATGTAAAGCAGCAGGTACTTATGTCTCGTGGACTTACGGTCCACTTTTCACCTTCAGTTTCTTGTGGCAAGGTAATCTTGCACTTCCTATTAAATGTTAAAATTAGTTCACAGTGAATCAGGTCTTGATCACTTACTGTAGCCTCATGGATTACTGTGTGAAATCTGTTTTGCCTTTTAGCATTTGATGCTCATAGGAAAATAAAAACAAGCAATGGAAAAACTACACAATTCATTAAGCATTGCTGATTGTTCTATTAGGCCAAGTCCAGACTTAATAAAAAAAAATAGAAAATAAAAAATTTGTGTCTTTGTTTCTTTTTCCATTATTCAAAGTGGGTTTGAGGGAATGAAGCAGAAATATATCTGTACAAACTTTTATCTCTAACTCTTAAAAATTCTAGGTCTTCATTAGCAGAAGAGAAGAGAACAGAAAAAAATTCTGCACTGAGTCAAATGAAAGAGTAAGTCTTGGAGATGAAGGTACTTAGAGTAAAAAAAAAAATAGTCTTCTGATACTGGAAAGTAATGGGTTTAAATGCAGTAATATTAATAACATTGTCTTCATTTACTGTTTCAATATCATAACCCTCATTTAAGACTAACTGTGAGAGCGGTAAAAGAACCTCTTGCTTTTCATACTATGGTTTGGAACTTGTCTGTTGCGCAACAGAATGAAAAGCAGATTTCAGAGTCTGTATCAGCCAACTTGCTTATAGGTTGTATTATTAAGTGGTTAATTAAACTGTTGAGCATTTGGCATGTAGAGCAACATTTCGGTACAGCATTACTGAAAATAATCTCTTTTGCTTTTTAAAACTGTAGACAGGGAGAGAAAAATACTCCCAATGATGAAGAGGAAGGTGAGGAGGAGGCAGAGAATGGGGAGGAAAGTCAGGACAGTCCACTTCTAGTTCCTCGTGTGAAAGTAGCAGAAGATGGTTCAATTATCCTGGATGAAGAAAGGTAAGTTCTGTGTTTGACTCATAGACAAATCATGGTAGACTGCTGGTTTTTTTAATTTGTTTTTTTGAAACTGGACTGTTGTTTGAGGGAGAGATACATGAAGTATGTGATGTGTTGGGAGCTGAGCTATCCTAATTCAGAGAACAGTGCAAATATGTAGCAATAGATGAGCAACAATTATCTGTATCGCAGTGGTGGCAAAATTCCTTGTAAAAGCACTGTTTTGGAGAAAGAGATAGCAAGAAAGATGTCATGCTTTGTAACAGTGCTGAATGTTTGTCAAGCTTCCAGTGTTTCCTGTTTAGTTCAATTCTTTGCTTCTCAGAGTTGCAAGTCTGTTTGCCGTTGTTCAGTCATCAGTACAGTTTGCTTCAGCCTTGTATCTTGCATGTTGCTGCTATTCAGCTGTCAGTGACTTATCTCAGGATGTATAACTTAAAAAATATCAGTCTCTCCAATTATGTATATGCATATTCCAAAAATGTGTTACTACCATGAGATTTAGGTAGAAGTATAAGGCTAGAACAGTCCTAGGAAAAGAACTTAAAGTTTTTCCAAAAGGGGAGAGACTATTGTATGATTTTTCAAAGCAATTGTCTTGTATATAGAAAAGACAGGTATTTATGGTGTTTTTTTTTTTAAAGCTATTTTAATATCTCTTTGTACTAAATGTAATAAAAAGGGAAAGACAAACTCACTTGCACAGTTTGAGTAGGCTAATGATTTCTTACCACATTCTCCAATTAAAATACGCAATAATGAAATCGTTACAATGGATAGTACTGTGAATGCTGGCTTATGACAGGGGAAGTCTGAATAGTTGGCCTGTAATTGTCAACTATATGTCTTGCTAGCAGTATTGTCAGGTTAAGTGTCTTTCTGTCTTTGCTCTTGTAGTTTAACTGTAGAAGTTCTAAGAACAAAAGGTCCCTGTGTTGTAGAAGAAAATGATCCCATCTTTGAGCGTGGCTCTACAACTACTTACTCCAGCTTCAGGAAAAGCTTTTATACCAAACCATGGTCAAACAAAGGTAAGTATACTTTTGTTTGTATGTTTTGCGTCTACAGAAAGATCTATTTTCCACCAGAGCTTTATGTTTAACAAATTTTATTTCCAGAGAAGCTTATATAGCTGCTGAAGTGTAACATCATCTTACCCCTGGAAGTTCATTCAACAAGCATAGCTCTGATGTTGACTCTGAAAATAGGCAAGTTTAAAGAAATACAGTGCATTTTGTAGGATATGCATGATTATTTCTGTTACGGAAGTTTACATACTCCGGAAATGCTTGCTTGCCTGCCTTTTCAGATAGGTAATTTTGGATTTGGTTATCAGGATATTTGAACTCAGTTTGGAGCAGGCAGGCCTTAGCTACTTGGTTCTTCCAATGTGGGCCAAAATAAATATAAAGCTTTTTGCACATAGTTTGTTTCTAATGCATAAAGTAGCTATCCTTCTGTGTTTTACACACACACAGAATTGTAGGGTTTGGAAGGGACCTCTAGAGATCATCAAGTCCAACCCCAGTGTTTATTTTATAAAACTTGCCCTATGGCATACCGGTCATTATCTATAAGCTGACAGTGCTGTAATCTTGTAATTATATATATGTATTTTTAAATAACATTATATGGAAGATTTCACTTCTGAGTATATTGTGCTGCTCTTGGAATGTGCTGTTACCTTATTTACAAGGAGTAGTAACAATGTGTTTTATGTATTCATAGAACTATAGAATGGCCTGCCTTGAAAAGGACCTCAAACATACCCAGTTTCAACCCCCTGCTGTGGGCAGCACTAGATCAGGCTGCCCAGAGCCACATCCAGCCTTGCTTATAATACCTCTACGGATGGGGCATCCACAGCCTCTCTGGGCAACCTGTTCTGCTGCATCACTACCCTCTCAGTGAAAAACTTCCTCCTAACATCTAACCTAAATCTCCCATCTCAGTTTAAAACCATTCCCCCTTGTCCTATCACTATCAACCCATGTAAACAGTTGTTCTCCCTCCTGTTTGTATGCTCCTTTCAAGTACTGGAAGGCCATAGTTGTTTGCCTGGATCTTGTTTGAGGTTGTGTCCATAATAAAAGTAATAATTGCCATTTTGAAATCTTTATCTTTTATTTACTGTATATCTACAAAACATATTTCATATTCTGCAGTTTTATAATAATTAGACTATTCCTTCTATTAATAGTTCATGTAACAAATGTTTTTAGTAAAATAACACTTATACCAGCTCAGCTGAACTTGCAGTCACTGTAGATAACCTGAAAGCTATCTATCTAGTTGCACTGAGTTTGAAAGTTGTTTGTATTTTAGATAGCAATAAGGCTGATTACCTTATATATGCTTAGTTATGTGTGTCTATGTATAGCTATGTATCTTTTGTTTTCTCCCTAGAAACAGACATGTTCTTCTTAGCAATCAGTATGGTTGGAACAGACTTCTCCTTGATTGGACGATTGTTTCCTCACAGAGACAGAGCAGAAATTAAGGTAAAGGTTAAAACACTTAATGCAACAATTAAACATCTGTTTCCCATTTTCTGTTTCCTCTTTCTGTTACTATGATTCCTATTAGTATTGATTATCTTAATGCTAATTGGCTCTGTAGAAATTATTTTAATAAATGTTTCCAGGGGATAAGAATCTCAATTATGAATGTGGTGATGTGAATTCTGAACAGAATGTCTTCTAAGCCTAACATCTGAGCACAGTTTGCCTTGATTTTATTTTAATTGAAAAAAATTATTACTGTGAGGCTCTTTTTTTGTGGTGCCTTTCTTGGTATCTGACTGGGAAAACCTCTAGTATTTTGAACTCTGCCTGGATTAGGAATAAGAACAAAGGTGTTGTAAAGAATCAAAAACTGAGTGATACGTGTTGATGACAGTAAAAGCATATCTGTTTTAAAATGTTAAAGCTACTAAACTTATGTTCTTTGAGCATGCTTGCAAGTGTTTCCGTCTTTGCTTTTCATAAAATTTTGTTGCGTTGAAGAAGGCTTATACTGATCTGTTGTGTTATACCATATCTTGTTATGTTTCTTGCTTACTGAAAAAAGCCATTTTTTTTTTTTAGAACAAGTTCAAACGCGAGGAAAAAGCAAATGGATGGAGGATAGACAAAGCTTTCAGTAAGTAAAGTGTGCCTCACCCTACTGTGAGTCTGTTAACTAGCAGTTGTTCTTTTGCATTTTCACTTTTTGCTTTGCCTAAGTTAATGACATGACAAGTTTTTGGGTCATATGTGAGTTCAGAAGCTGAGAAGCCTTAGATTTTTATAGAATATTCAGCTGATAGTAAAAGATTTAATATAATGAATACTTTACATTAATAGACTTTCTGTATATATTCAGTTAATCGTTCTGGTCCTATTTAGCACAGTTAGCACTTGTAAACTGTTTTGAGAATCTTTAAATTCTTTGTATGTTGTTTCAGTGGAAGACATTAAGTCTCAAAGTAGCATGTGTTCTGCTCGTGAAGAAGCAAAATCACTCCTGGCAGGTTCTTGTGTGTACCAGGAAAAGTATTCACAGGTAGACCAATAGTGATATCCAGGAAGAAGAGCAGAACTCACCTAACTGGTGAAGAGGCTCTCTAGCTATGCAGCACTCATTCTCAGTTTTTGGAGACTGCTGAGTCACATCCTGAACTACTGATTGAGCACCTGATAGAGAGATTTGGTCAGCTCTGGGAGCACAGGTGCAGGCTGTTCACCTGTGTGACCAGGAGGGGATGGAGCCTGGCTTCACTCCTCTTAGACCTCATTTAAGGGCTGAGTGCCACTGAGGAGGGATCTCTTGTTTGAGGTCCCTCCTTTGGAGTTCCTTCCCTACAAACCTAGATCCTCAGAGATGGGTGAGCATTCATTTTTCATTCTGTTTGTAACATCTCCTTGTTTGTGCTGGTTCTTCTGCTTTTACTTCTCAGAAAGCAGCCTAGGTCCAAGAGGTGCCCTCCCTCTAGTGGCTGGCCCTTACATGAGCCCAGAGGGGCTCCATTCTGGGTATACTGCTTGTGCTTATGTGGGGAACACAGGTGCAAACAATGTGCCTGTGCTCTCTAGGCCAGCCAGGGCCCTTCTCCAGGTGCTTAGTCACCAGTTCAAGCTGTGACCTAGCAGTTGCTCTGTGTTAACGTGTTACATGGTACTAAGTAGTGTGATCTTTTCACTGTTAATTTCTTAAAACCAAGCTGCTGAATAATTTTTGTCACAGAAATTGATAAAGGATTTGATTCTCTACTTAAATTTACATAACCTTTGCTTTTTATTATCACAGTGCGTTAATGAATATTTTACAAAGAAGGAACTTGGAAAAATTCTCATCTTTGCTTATTTCTTTTTTCTATTTTGTTGTTTGGTTTTAATCTGAAAGAAGAAAAGCGGCCCTTTGATTTTGAATTGTTTGCCCAGCTTCTTGAGAAAGTCTTGGCAGATGAGGAAAAGAGAAGACAGAAGACTGTTAAAAGCCAGAAGCCAAAGGAGAAGAAGCCTCTAAGGCCTCGGAAGAAGCCAAAAGGTATTTCAAAAGAATGTGTGAGCGCATTACAGGCCAGTGGTTAGTAAGATGTTGCTAGCAGAAGTAAAATCCTATGGAATATTTCTTTTTTCCTTGTTCTGGACAGAGTGAGAGAATTCTGTCGTCATAGTTGAATTCTTCTTTAGATGTATTTTGTTGATACAGTAGTCAGAATCGTTGAGGTTAAAAAGACCTTCCAATCTAAACCTCCCTTGTGCAAGTTAAGGCTGTTTCTTCATGGCCTGTCCTAATAATTGGTAGCAGCCTGTTTCTTGAGGTACCTTTTCTCTGGACAGAAGTGTGAGACTGCACTGAGCGTAGTGCAATTCTATTTGAAATGCTGATTTTCTAGAATATGTATTCTGATCTAAGTTAATAAGAATCTCAGTGATTTGCTAATGGATTTACTGCCAGAATCCATGACTGTGCCCATGTTTATGGGTGTTGGTCTGTGACTTTTTAATTATCCTTCTTTTTCATATATTTTAAACTGTTATTTTAAAGATTCTGATTTCCTTTTTTTTAGTTTATATCCCCAAATCTGAATGATTTGTATTTTTTTTTCCCCTCCAGGGAGTCTTGTAAAAGTTGTTTTATTTTTCGATTTGTTTAAAATATATGATAAAGGTTATGGTGGTAATAGTTGCTAAATCTTATCTTACTACTTCAGTAACTGTAACAGGTCCTTTCATAAATGTACCTAAATTAAAAACGGTTATACTGACACCTTTTCAAAAAATTTGTGGGTTTTTTTTGAATGTTCACTTCATTAAAGCCGATTTCTTTATTAACAATATTGCCGGGGGGTGGTGGAAGGGGGAGAGAAATACTTTTTAGGGAGTGCTAGCCAGGAAGCAGCATGTCAATTTAATTCTTAAAATTGACAAAGTTATTTTTCTCTATCAATTCATATTTGATTGAGGAGAAGAACACCTACTGGATCTTGAAGTTGTATGTAAAAATGGTGTTGCCAACCTTTAATGGTAGTATGTTTAATGTGCTTTGTGTTAAGCAATGTGAATATGCTTTTCTATTCTTCTTGCATTTTGAATTACTTAGAGGGTATCAAATACAAGAGTAATAAAGAGAACAGGGAAAAAGTGTTTGGTGGTTGTCTGATATTCCACATAAATTTAAGATCATGACAAAATGTTTTGGGAAGTGGAGGATAAAGGATTTTAGGCATTAAATCTAGAAGAGAACTTACGAATTATTAGCCAGGTAATAATTTTAAGCTTTCTTATGTAAAATAAGAATGGTTAACTCACATGCATCCATTGATCAAAATTATATTTTTCTGACATAATTTCTGCAACCATGACCATCTCTTTCTGCAGAGATAGAAAAATTCTTTTTATGAGTAGCAATGTGTGTTTTTCCTGGACCCAAAAATGATTTCATAATCCGATCAAAAATTATAGGAACAAGAATATTTGATAACTGCATCCTTTGTTGGCTTTATGCTGGTGGAAGTGTGGTCCCAGGTGCAGAATGTTTTGTTTAGTGCTGAAGCTTTCTTGTTTTCTGACAATTTATTGACTCTGATGTATGAATTCGAAAGATACTGCTAGTGGGAATATCTTCTAAATTTGACTCTTAATACTCTGCTGGAGTATTAACTGGAGCCATATTGTGTCAACAGCAAAAGTTGCCAACACAGAAACTACAGATAATCAAGATGACCTTCAGGAAGCCGGAATTTCTGATGCAGAAACAGAAGCAGATACTGTGACAGCTGAGAAGGAGAATAAGCAATCACCGGATGCTTCTGAAGAGGCAGAAGAACAAATTTCATTAGAACCAACATTAGTGAATAAAAAAAGAAAAAGGAAGAGAAAAGATGATCTTGAACAGGAAGTGGAAAATCTTCCAGAAGAGTTGGATGTCCCTTCAAAAATTGCTGAGGAAGGGAAATCATCTAACAAAAGTAAGAGGCAAAAATGCTTACTTGTTTAAATATAAATTTTGTGTTAATACACACCAAGCTTAGAAATGAAAATTGAGCTTTTGTTTCCTGTCACTGATCTGCCTTGAAACGTTGTGGGACTGTGCCCTTCAAAGTCAACTTTCTTCCTAAATCTAATGTTGTATTTTGTCATAACTGGAAGCAGATCTCTTAACATGTATTATCTAGTAGGTACGTTCCACTGGGATTTTTTTTCCTCCTAAATTAACACTTGCTTCACTGTAGTTAGGATGCAAAAGCTGGAATTCTAAGCTGATGTGCAGAACGTCCAGATTGATTTAATTGTTTTTTATTAGCAGGAAAAAAAGTAGTTAATGATACAAACGCTAGTGGTCATACGGTCTGCAGAGAAGAACTGGGCAGCGTTATTGAAGGAGAACAAAATGATCTACCTGCTCAAGAGGAGGAGAGATCACAGTCATTTTTACCAGTGGATGACATAACAGAGAGAGAAAGTGATGCCCATTTATGCGGGTAATGTTTTCAGTGGAATGCTTGGGAACAAAAAATGATTTAAATTTCTAATAGTAGTTTTATTTATTTATTTTTGTGATCACATTAAGTGGCAGCAAATGGACAGGTTTTTAGTTTCTAAGAACTGTCCTGGGTTTCATTAAGAAGCTTTTAATTTACAGTGTTAATATATTCTCTGCCCTGATAATCCCTGATGCACTGTTCATGGGAAAAAAAATTCCATTAATATAAGAATTCCATCAAAAGCTGCTTCCCTGTTTTGAAAAGAGGGTTGGTGTAAATGGAGCTGTTCATGAAAAAGATTCACTTATCTTGACTACCAATATTTCTCAAAGCACTGCTTGGTAATGTTGCTATGTAGCATTGCTTTACCCTTCGAATTTTCATCTATGGAATTTGTGCTGAATTTGGGAAGAGATGCAGGCTTTTTTTCCATTTGGGGAAAGTGAAAGTCTCTTATATATGAAGTAATTATGAAGCTGTCAGGACTGATTAATATATTGTTATTTCCTCTGTGTAGTAACATTGGTAAGTGTTTTACTTCATACAATTTCCCAGAAAATTTTATGTGCTTTAATTCCTCTTTGAAAATACATGAAAGAACGGTACTTGTCCTTGAACTCCGCATAGTTTCAGAAGATAGGGAAAAATTCATCTTCGTATGGTGTTGGTATCAGTGAAGTCTGTGAACATTCAAGTGATGTTTTAACATCTGATATTTTAAAACAGCTTTTCTACTTTTGCAGCTCAGATCATGGGAACATCACTAAAATGTCAGATTGTGTTAAGCAATCATTTGAAGTCAAAATTTCTCACTGAATCTAAATTTTTATGTGCAACTTGATCTGTCTGTAAACAACAATAGCTTTTAATTAAAATACAGTCTTACTGTTTTTGTGTGTTTTTATTGATTTCAGCTTTCAAGACAGCAATGATGTTGAATTAGTAACAGATTCAACTAAACTGGGAAGCCTAGATATCACAGGTGATAATATATCACATGAAGTTCCGCTTTCAGAGTTTCCAGTTTCAAGATCTAGAAGCAAAGAAAGACGGCATGAAGAAGATAGAGAAACAACAGTATGTGTTTTTTATTTTTTTTGTATGATTCTGATTTAAGTCTTCCTCTTTATTATTTAAAGTATTTGTGTAGATCAAAACCATTTTTTGATCAGGTGGGGGTTTCTTTTGGCCGTGCTTTGCCATGAGGTGAAAAAAAGGCAAGAAACCTGAGAACATTACCAAAATCTAAGTATTACCAGTTTTCATTAGCTTTAATGGGCTGTTGTGCTGCTTATGTCTGCCTTATCTCACAGGAAATTTATAAAGCTGGAGAGTTTGTTTATTCAAAATTGAAGCAATGTAGTATCAGTAGTAAAACTTCATGTCTTGCCTTGGAGCCAGTTTTTGCAGCTCCGTGCTTATTAGCAGAATGTGGAAACTGAGGAAGATAAGCATGGGGTTGTTTGTGATGCCCCAGAACAGAAACCTGTCTTAACTTTTGCTTGCTGATCCTGGCTGGTGTGGGATATTCCAGGAAAGATGCAAGAAACTGGAACGAGATTGAGTTATCTTTGTTTGGGTATATGTTCTAATCAGATCTAGCAGTTTAGAAACTTCTTGAGATTTCATGTATCTTCTTTCATACCCATGATTTCATGTTTAGGAAGCTTTTCACATCTACCTGTGCCTTTTTCAACAACACACTGAAACTTCCTCACTTTAATTGACGTAATATAGAAGTATACTCTTCAGATCGTTTTAAGTCTGATACCTGATGCCTAAAGGATTCTTTTATAATATCATTTTTATGTCTTCATCTTAGTGGAAGTTAACTACTTTAATTCTTCACAACTCTAAATGCTTGTACTTGAGAGTGTTAGAATGAAACAGTATCATGATACATAGTAGTTGGAATAATATTTATGAACATAAATGAACTGAAAAATCTGTTTGTTCATTCAGTGAATGAGCTCTGCATACATCAGCTTATCACAGTAGTCTTAGTAGCTAGAGTACCAAGCTCTCTGGCAAATGAATTGTGGCTTTCTAATGTGAGAAAATGGCAAATACTGTCTAGAACAGACTGTTTCAAAAGATCTTTAAGGAAAGTTCTAATTGTGTCAACCTACTGTGGCTGGTTTTCTTTTTAAAAAAATGAAAAAAAAACCCGACAACAGTAAATCAGAAATACTCAGCCAACTAGTGATGTGGAATCTAATTTTATCAATGTAATTAGAGGAGTGAATCAATTAGAGGATAGGCTTCCATCTTAATTCAGTAGCTAGGTTCTTTGGTAACTATTGTAATTGTGATTGGTTTGCTGTTTTTACTTTTTCATTTTCAGAGTGCCTGTCAGTGTTCTGTAGGAAACTGATTTAAATACTAAACCTGGAGACCGATCTTGTTACTACCCGAGAAGTCCATTGTCAGTTTCATGCAGTTAAAAAAAAATAATAAAATGAAGTGATTATCTTCTTGTTTCTGCTTGTTGTTACCTTACAGCAGAGAGAGTTCTTGCATGCTTATCACTTAATTTCTAAAATAATTTTTTAATCTTCCTTAGGATGTAGACACACATGTTTTACATAAAGCGGAGGAAAAGGAGAGTGCATCAGAAAGTGATTCGCAGTCTCAAATAATGTAAGTAGAATTGTTTTTTACTTTGTAGGTTACTTAAGCTAAACCTTTACTGACTACATTTGGCTATATTTCCGTTTCACACCTGTAGGCTAGACTAGGTGGTAGATAACTTTATATCTTAGAAAGATTTTTGGGTAGAAGTTTTGATCAGTGGGGAGTGATTAATGCTTCAACTAAGACGTGTAGTGTTGAATATGCCAGAAGGTGGCTTAAGAAAGCTTATAGAGAGCTAGTCCCTCTACAGTCAGCAACAGTGAGAGATTTATTTGAAGAAGTGTTTCAGTTTTGTTAGGTAACCTTTGTTCTGGAAGTTGATCTTAAAAAAAGCTTCACTGTATTCTTTGAATGTAGAACATGGCCATCGTAGAGTATTTGTTATGTACATTGTGTGTGTGTATTCAGACCTTCCTAATTGGAAGTTGTTGCTCTCTGGAATTCAGTGCAAGAATTTAAGTTGAGATTCACCTTTCCAGAAGGTACTCCCTATTGTCTGTCGTGACTGCAGTCTGTTGTGAAGCTAATCTTTTAACTATTTCTTACTTTAATTTCTGTAACTGAACAATAGTGTTTTAAGAACTTTGTCTAAAGCTTCTATTTTATGTGGTCAGAGATTTAATCTATGAGAGTATGTATGGTGTAATTCTTTAAAGTTGATTTAGAGGTGGTCTACTAGATCATGGTAATTTAGCAGCCCTTTCAAATATTAAAGTTTTTCCCTTCTGTCATTCCTGTAATGAAGGGCAGCTCATCATCATGGTAAAGGATGTCACTTTTATTTTTCTTGTCCTGAGAAGACAAGAAAAGATAGTTGTAAACAGTCTGAAGATTATCAGTAGCTTTCTGGGCTCTGGCAAGTTGCATCTGAATCTTAAGACTGTGGTGGTTAAGGATAGAGAAATTCGTTACCTGTATGACTGTCCTGGTTCCAGCTGGAGCAGAGTTGATTTTTGTCATAGTGTCTGGTATGATGCTACGTTGTGACTTAGGAGAAAAACAGTGTTGATAACACACTGATGTTTTAGTTGTTGCTGAGCAGTGCTGCACAGAGGCAAGAGTGTTTCAGCTTCTTAGCTTTTCATACGGTCCTGTCAGTGAGGGGACTGGAAGAGCGTGAGAAGCTGGAAGGGGACAGTTCCAAGACAGCTGACCTAAACTGTCCAGGGGGTTAATCTGTCAGTGTCCAATGTTTCGGCTTGCCTGGGCTACATTGAATTAAGAGGAATTACTTGGCTGCAGCACAGAGGCTGTTCTGAAAGTAATACTTCCTATTTATTTCTACGGAAACAACAATGGATAGAAAGAGCACAATAACACTGTCTGGTGGAGCACTACCTTTCCATGTAGCCTCATCATCAGCTGTGCATTTTCACCAACAATGAACTAGAGCCTGCATGTTGTGCTTGTAGAAATCGACCCACTGTCACCATCACCACTGCTGAAATGCACCATCCACCACCTCACTGTGTTCTCATCCACTGAGTGGTCTCCATAAATGTTCAGCAAACACTGATGGATATGTGTGGGTGCCATTTTTTTTATATGGAGGTATTCATTTCCACTCCTTTGCTTCATCTGCACTTCAGTGTCAGATACCATTTTGTTAGACTGCTGCCATCTGTCACATGGTAACAACATGGTATGGGAATTGGTGAGAGAGTTCAAATTCTACTGCCATACCACCAACATCCATCTCTGACATCGTGAGCCAACATAGTAAAACAGGAGGTGTTACTCTCAGAGCAGCATTTGAAAAATGTGTGATACAGTTAATGTTTATAAGTAACACTTTAATTTTTTTTGTTGTTTTGAAAAGAGGACAACAAAAACACAAAACTACTGGGATATTTGACTTTATATAACTAATGCATCATTGTATGGTGCTCTCTAGTTATAAAGCACTTCTTATGTCTTAAGGAAAACTGAAAAGCCAGCAGAGAGGAGGCGCTTGCAAAAACCTAAACCCAATATAATGAAGTTATCTAGTAAGAAAGAAGCAGTAAACTATGAGAAAATTGAGGCTGACACATCTTCTCCGAGACTTGTGGATACTACTGAAAAGGTCAGAAGGAATAATTTTTCGTAATATGCTAGGTACTTTTATCAGTTTTGATCAATGCTTATCCTCTGTACAAGCTACTGCCTAATATGTAGTGTTGTGAGAACTGCCTCTGAGGTATCTGTACACTCAATCCAAGAGTAATATTTCATGCTATGCTTGCTTTTGTCAAGATAGAGTTAATTTTTTAGTTAATAGTCCATGTGGTGCTGTATTTTGAATTCATAATGACAATAGTGTGGATAACAGATGTGTTAGCTGCTGTTGAGCAGTGCTTACACAGAGCCAGGGTCTTTTCAGTTTCTCATACTGCACTGTCAGCAAGAAAGCTGGAGTTGCTGAAGAAGCTGGGAGGAAACAGAACCAGGATGGAAGACTCCCAGGTTGCCAGGGGGTTGTCTCGTACCACGTATGTTGTGCTGAACAGTGAAATGCTGGAAGGATGAGTTTGTGAAGGCTGCCAATGCAGAGGAGCTGGCTGTGGTGGTGGACAGTTGGTGCTTTTCTTTTTCTTTTTTTCTTTTTTTTAATTAAGAAACTGTCCTTATGCCAACCCATGATTTTCCTAACTTTACTCTTCTGAATCTCTTCCCCTTCATCCCTCTGGGAGGGAAGTAAGAGTCTGTGTGGTGCTTAGATGTCCACTGGTGTTAAACTGCAACATTTGCCTTAATTCCAGTGCTCTGAGCAAGAGAGTGGAGGAAACAGAAGTGAAATCATAGAAGCAAAAAGCATGGATTCGGGTACTAAATCTGAGTAAGTATTGAGATGACTTTTTTAGTCATCATTAACTGGCTATAACTGTTAATTTGTTTTGCATGGTGCTGTTAGAAAAAACAGGTCTTAGATTTGACTGATTTTCATGGATGATTCCAGTAATGGTACAGCAGTAGAAAATGTGTGATTTATTTTTTTTGGGAAATTGTGGGAAGTGGTACTTCTATAAAGTACAAACTATGCTTGGAATTTGGGGGTAAGGGGAAGCAGTAACAATGGCTTTGCCATCATCCCATCTACCAGCAATTTCTTATATTTGGAGAAGCAGCAATGGCATGCAGCCTACTTACTGTTCTCACCAGTGTGATTACTTCACATATTTTCAATATCTAGATAAATGGAATTTCCACTCTTAAGACTATACAGTGTTTGATACATACATGATGGAACTTGCAAAACTGTGTGCAAATCTTTTCAAAGGTAACTAACTCAGTGTAATATTGACTCCCAAGTGAAGAAAGCTGTGTGAGTCATTGGATATTTGGCTTGAACATAATGTGGAGTAAATGTCATTATTGTAAATCCTTTGTGCAGAAGAGAGCCTGAGAAAACTGTGTTTGCAGTGGCAAGAATTAGAGGAAATCGACAGAGATTTAAACCTAATCTTACAAGAGCATCTGGAAGGAAAGAGCGTGAAAACAATGCAGAAAATGATAAAATGTCCTACCCGGAGTCTAAGGAGGAAACTGAAAAGGTATTAGTAGTGTAAGATAACTGGAAATAATGTGTTAGCTGTTGGATGCAACAGTTGCATTCTCTTCTAATTTCCTGAGTGTGACTGGGAATTAGCACTTAACCATCAGTGACTGAGGTGTTGTGTAGCAATCTCAGTTTAGGTGAGAGCTTGTTGGACAAATAGTAGATGCCAATATTCTCTTGTGCTGTGCAGCAAACAGCTTTGGTTTTCTAAACTAGATTTTACTGCACTTTTCTGGCCATGTGATATTTACTGTGTAAGCGGTTGCATTTGTCAAGAGCAACCTGATTTGTATCTTGTCATGGATAGCTACTTTGTCTGTTAGGTAATGCAACACTTGTTAAATAAAAAGAAGTTAATATCTTAATATTCTATTTCTACTCAGAGTACTGACCAAAGTAGTAGTTTTAATGTTGCCAATGGAGAAGCTGCAGAAAAAGTCAGTAAAGTCTTGGAAATGGTGCCAGAGTAAGTATATGGGGGGAAAAAAGTATGCTGCTTTTTTGCAATTTGCCACCCTCCCACCTGGTAATGTTACATAGCATGGTAGTTACAGAATTTTCTTAAGCAGCTATTGCTATGAAATATAAATGTTGCTCTTCTCTGAATTTCTTTATTTTATGCATGAAATAAGTTAGCTATTTTTAGTTTTAAAGCAGTGCTTTTAAATGAATCAATCCCCATGATGAATGAAAAAAATAAGCTAGACCCTTGCAAACTAAATCTAAGCTTTAATACTGATGTATCATAATTTCTTTGAAAGCTTCTGGTACCTTTCATAGCCTTCATCAAATTAGGTTCTTCTTTCTGAATATGAATATGAGAAGAGCTATTGTGTGTCAGAAAAAAATCTGTCTAGTATAGTATCCCATCTCCAATGAAGAAAGAAAAGAAAGTTCAAACAGATTTTACTTCTCAAGCACTTTCACACTTTCCATGAACTTAGTAATGCATAACTCTGCTTTATGGAAGTGTATGTTACTTAGCCCTTAAAACGGGAAAATATATTTTTCTTAAGAACCTTTCAATTTAAGATCTGTAAGTACTCAAGATGTTTTATATATTTTTCTAGGTCTAATGAAACAGCTGGTTCACAAGAAGGCAGCAAACAGAGTGTGCTGAAACCAGCGCCTTTAAAAAGAGGGCAGGTTCAGAAACCAAAATCAAGTCTTGAAAGAACTGTTGCATGGGAAAAAGACCATGGACATGAAGAAGATCCGCGGGTGGAGAAAGCTGAGGATGAAGGAACAGAGCATCATGTGATACACCATGTGAATGAAAGCAGTGATTTATGCCACCAGAATGTAAGTTTCTCAAGCAGCTGCTTAGACATATTTTTGCTGGGCCCAAGTAGAAGCCTTTAGTAATAAAGATTTAGGTGTATACCACTTGATTTGTAAGCATAGCAATAGTTTACCCTATACTTTCCGGTTAAATTGAATTGTCATAGAGTTTGCTTGTGTTTGTATTTAGATTCTTCTTTCTGTGGAGACAGATTATGTTTCTCTTTTTTGTTATTGGTGATACCAGATCTAGGAAGAGAAGTGCTGTACAGGAAGGATAGTGTTGAAAAAAAGACAATTTTTCAGATTGAATGTATGCTGCAAATTAACAGTTTTTATCTTTGAAGCATTCAGTGTTTTTAGCTGATAAACATGAAGAACTTTGGGGTTTTTTAATGAGTGATTAAAATAAATACTTTTCCTTCCTTTCCTTCCAAAGAAAGGAATGACTTTTTTTTTCTTAGTGGAGTGAAATTTATGTTCCTCTTAGGATATGGCTGGTGCTCCCAAAAGAAGTCCGCAGAAGCTAAAAACTGTGGGAAATGGAGAAGGATCTTCAGGTGTCTTGAAAGATGTTTCAGATTTCAGTACAGGGTAAGATTATTTCTTAAAGTGGAGAGATGGGGTGGTTCAAAACCACCAGTATCTCCAGACACACCACATTTGACTATTCTACCCCAAATTAAATAACTTGTTACAGATATGAAACTTGCTTGTAATAAAGACAGTACTAGACTTAAACAACAGACAAACAAAAACAATGTGTTACATGGCCATAGATCTTATCAGAATATTGGTGGAAAGGTTCAACCTCTATTGCTATGCTGCCGACATCTGATGTTATGGGTCTGCATAATAAAACAAGAGGCATTCCTTTTGGAGCAGTCTTCATATGTAATATATTTAATGTATATAAATGATACGACTTTTTCATTTTTTAATATTTCTATTAAAATATTAAAAAGAGGTAGCAACACAGGCACAAAACTAGTGGAGTATTTGACCTTGTTTTTTGTGAACCTAACACATCAGTATCTGGTTTGATGGCAGTGGCTCAAATTCTTCGTGAGTTCTCACTATGTTTGTCAGAGATTTTGGATCCCTGTGCCCTGCTTTTGGCTTGAACAGCACTGATCTCATACTGATGTTTGGTGGTGGCTGTGCAATGGGTGTGTGCCTGGGGCCAGGCTGGGCTGTTTGGTGGGAAAGAACCATCACCATGATGGTGCAGGGCAAGAAGCAGCTGCAGGATGGGCAGAGCTGGGCCAAGCTATGTGTGCCCCACCAACCATGGGTTGGGCATGTCAGTGATAAGTTGTCCTTTTGATTAGAATTTTTAATTCATTAATTAAAAAAAAAAGCTTTAAAACTGTTTTGAAGTTCTAGAAACTATGAGATAGATAAAGGACTTGGTAAAAATGCTTACATTCCTCCCAAAGCGTGACTAGAAGTTGCAGTTGTTTTGAAATTGCTTTTTTTTCTTACATTTGCAGACCTACTTACAAGATAACAGGTTCTTGATGATGTTCAGTGTGCTTTAAGTGGATCTTCTTCATAATGCCTTTTATTTTTCTATTGCTCTAGCTACTGCAGAAAATTAAATACAAGTGTGTGAAATATGATTTGGAGAATTCATGTTGTCCCATGCTGTCAACTGTTTGTTTGCTTTTGCAGGGAATCTGGTCCTGAGAACCAAGAAAACAAAACTTCTGTTTCATCAGTTCGGTTACTGAGGAGTCGATTCCACAAACCCAAGCCAAATTTCAGAGCAACTAGTAGAAGGGAAGTCACGAATGTGAAAAAAGATGTATCACAGGAGGATACCAACAAGAAAGTAAGTTTGATGTGGGGTAGTCATGAATGTTGCATCCTTCTTGATACAGATGTTACGGCTTTTTAAAAGTTTTTCTTCGGTTGGATTTCAGCTTATGAGTTGTGGATCTGGAAGAAACATGCAGTGATTTAAAGAAAAGACAGATTAATCTTTTTAGCTATGTGAAACTCTTACACTTTACAATTGTTTCTAACCTGAGATGAACTTCATGAAATGACAGTGGAGAAATAAAAGTGCTGAGAAAAAAGAAGAAATCTATGTTACAAAGTGTTCAGTTAAAAAAATAGATGTTTTTTTTTTTCTTGGAAAGCCTGGGAAATTATTAGTGAGCAATTAAAAGGAGATGGCTTTTTTGGACAGGAAATGCTTTGAGGAGTGATTAGTATTGAGCTTTGTGGACATAAAAATATCTCCTTTTTGAGTTTAGTATCATGACCTTTTCTTGCATATATGTACATATATATCTATTTTTCAGAAAGCAGAAAACTGTGAAGTCCTGCAATCATTGGAATCCTTAGGAGACGAAAAGTCAGTTTGCCCTCAGGATATTTCTGAGAACTCAAGTTTAAAGTCCCTAGACACACTTTCTGGATCAGAGTATGGCAAACTGGAGACTTGTCTGCCTGTAGATAAGCAAAATGAGACCTCGAGTACTGATGCTGGGTAAGAGTCTAGCTACAATTATATCTTGACTAACAGTGAAGGGATTTTAAAAGGTGACCATTCTGCTAGTGAATTAATTGGCTAAGAAAATCTAATAAAAGTACTGAATATTAGTTGTTATAGTTTTGATGCTAGTTGTATTGAAGCTGTAGTTACTGCTAGGCTAAGCATCAAATGAACGGATGTTTGTTTTAGATTGACAGAACGGTTTGGGCTGTAAGGGATCTTAAAAACTCTAGTGTCAACTCCTCTGCCTTAGGCAGGGACACCTCCAAATTGATCAGATTGTTCAAAGCTACCAATCAAGCTGGCCTTGAGCACCTCTAGGTGTGGGGCACCTACAACTCTGGGCAAGCTTTGCCAGTATCTAATCACCACTTTGCCTACTACCTAACTTCACCCTCTTTTATTTTAAAACCATTTCTTCATGTCCTATTATTATAAGCCCTTGTAAAATCTTTGTTATAAGCCCACTTTAAATGTTGAAATAATTCAGTGAGGTCCCCCTCAGCCTTCTATTTTGCAGGCTGAATGAACCGAGTTCTGTCTTTCTGCATAGGAGAGATTTTTTTATTCGGATTATTTTTTGTGGTACTCCTCTGTACCTTCTCTAATAGATCTACATCTTTCTTGTGCTGAGGACCCCAGAACTGTATGCAGTATTCTACGTGGGGTCTCCTGATACCTAAGTAGGTGGGGAGAAACACCTCCCCCAACCTGCTGGCTTCTGTTTTTTACAGAACAGAATATAATTGCCTCTGGGCTGCAGGAGCACATTGCCATCTTACAATCAGATTTTCATTTACCAGTATCACTTAAGCCCTTATCCACTGCACTGCTCTCATTCAAGTCGCCCTCCGATCTTTACAGGTTTTGGGGATTACCCCAACTCTTGAGTGGAACACTGTACTTGACTTTGTTGAGCTTCATGAGATTCACATGGTCTGACTTCCTGTGGGCTGTCTGAATGGCATTTCTTCCCTCTGTCACACCCACTTCTTCATGCAGCTTAATGCCCTCCACAGTCTTGCATTCAACCACACTATCTCTCATTAATGAAGACATGAAGTGGTGTTACTCTTGGTACGGACTCTTGGATGACACTGTTTGTTCACAGAATCACAGAATTGTAGGGGTTGGAAGGGACAACCCACTGTCAAAGCAGCTCCCTAGCCCAGGCTGCACAGGTTGGCATCCAAGCAGGTATTGAAAATCTCCAGAGAAGACTCCACCACCTCTCTGAGCAGTCTGTTCCAGTGCTCCGCCACTGCACTGTGAAGAAGTTCCCACACACATTTGTGCAGAACATTATATGCCTCAGTTTGTGGCTGTTTGTCCTTGTCATATCACCACGCACAGCTGAGAAGAGTCCAGCCTCGTCCCTTTGCCTCCCACTCCTTAGATATTTATAGACGTGGATCAGATCCCCTCTGAGTCTTCTTTTTTCAAGGCTGAACACACCCACCNCCCACACACATTTGTGCAGAACATTATATGCCTCAGTTTGTGGCTGTTTGTCCTTGTCATATCACCACGCACAGCTGAGAAGAGTCCAGCCTCGTCCCTTTGCCTCCCACTCCTTAGATATTTATAGACGTGGATCAGATCCCCTCTGAGTCTTCTTTTTTCAAGGCTGAACAGACCCAGATCTCTCAGCATCTCCTCATAAGAGAGGTGTTCCATGCCCTTTATCACCTTTGTAGCCCTCTGCTGGACTCTTACAAGGAGATCCCTGTCTGTTTAGTACTGGGGAGCCCAGAACTGGACACCGTACTCCAGGTGAGGCCTCACCAGGGCAGAGTAGAGGGGGAGCATCACCTCCCTTGACCTCCTGGCCATGCTCTTTTTAATGTACCCTAGGATCCCATTGACCTTCTTGTCCACCAGGGCACACTGCTGGCTCATGGCCAGCCTGTCATCCACCATGACTTCCAGGTCCCTCTTCTCAGGGCAACCCCTAACCCGTACTGGTGCATGCAGTTATTCCTCCGTGGGTGCTTTCTTACTGCTTTCCATTTGGACATTGAACTGTTAACCGCAACTCTTTGGATGTGTCTATTCAGCCAATTCCTAATCCATCTAATAATCCATCTGTCACGTCCCTATCTCTCCAATTTAGAAGTATGTATATTGTGGGGGACGTCCCACCCTATTCCTTGATTTATTTTGCCCAGCAAGAGAACAATGACTGTGGTGTACTTCACTGACACTGATCAGGTGCACCAAAACAATTTAGTAAATGTATTCTGAGCAAGATGCACATATATCCATAATTACATGTATTCTAAGCAAACAGCGTATTAGCCTTTGACTGATCAGTGTTCTGTGAAGGATGTGAATTAAAGTACGAAATGTTATATGACCTGATGTCCCCTTTGCAGGATGGGGTACGGGGAGGGGGTGGGGTCTTGGGAGTTGAGGGGGCCTCAGGCTTGCTTGAGGGTGCACTGTAAGCTGTCCTCCAGCATCTTGACTATACCAGTTTTACGCATTGTTTACCGTGATAAACAGGGGGAGGTGGTTTAATGAACTGTTGCAAGGTATGCAAACGAAGGTATATCAGGGTTATGAAAAATGAGTGATTTCACAGAAAAGCAGAGAAACTTCTGGTTTCTTAAGATGCCATTTTTGGCTCCCTTAAACATCATAAATTGTTAATATGGTAATCATCACACAGTTTTATGGTCTCTGTGTTTTTGACAGAGTCAGCACTTCCTCTATTCCTTGTCAACTTCCAGTCATAGCTCAGGCCCTTGACATGAGTAGTAGGCTACACATTATTAGACATAGGTAAGGCAATTGGAGTGACAGAGGCATAGCTATGGTCTTATCTGGCCTATATGGCTAGGGGCAGTTCTTGATATCCAGAGGACAATTAATGGATCTATGCCCTGTCCTGTTTTCCAGCCTTGCGTACCTTTCCCCTTCTTCAACAGGGTATGCTTTAAGCTGTACTCTACAGGGGAGCATATCAAAGCCTTACAGAAATCAAGGTAGATGGCATCATTCATTCTTCCCTTATCTACCAACAGAGTCATTCCATTGTAAAAGGCCCCTGGGTTAGTTGGGCATGATCTGCCTTTTGTGAGCTGACGTTAGCTGTCTGTAATCATAGATTTGCACAGGTTGGAAATGACCTTCAAAGTCATTAAGTCCAACCTCAACCTAACCATATTACTCCAACTCTAACAACCCACCACTGTGTCATGTCCCTGATCACCACATCCAAATGGTTTTTATACACATTCCGGGATGGTGACTACCACCACCCTGGGGAGCCCATTCCAGTGCTTAACAACCCTTTCTGTAATTAAGTTTTTCCTTATATCTAACCTAAACCTCCCCTGGCACAACTTGAGGTCATTTCCCCTTGTCCGGTCACCAGCAAGAAGAGACTAACCCCGCTCTCACTGCATTCACCTTTCAGGTATTTTGAAGAGAGCAGCAGGGTCTCCCCTCAGCCTCCTCTTCCCCAGAATAAACATTCCCAGTTCCTTCAGTCACTCCTCATAGGGTATATTCTCCAAGCCCTTCACAAGCCTTGTTGCCCTTCTGTGGTCCTGCTCCAGCACCTCGATTTTCTTTCTTCATTGAGGTACCCAAAACTGTGTGCTGTGCTCGATGTGGAGCCTCACCGGTGTCGAGTACAGGGGGTGGATTACTTCCCTAGTCCTGCTCACCACACCATTCCTGATACAGGCTAGGATGCTGTTGGCCTTGGCCACCTGGGCACACTGCTTACTCATATTCAGCCCACTATCCACCAGTGTGTCTTCCTGTATTCCATGTATATTAACAGAGCTACCAGAAGGATCTGTTCCATGATCGTATCAGGTACAGAGGTGAGGCAGACTGGTCAGCAGTTCACAAGGTCTTCTCTTATACTTTTTTTTTTTTAAGAAGTCTGTAATGTTTCCCTTTTTTCCAGTCACTGAGGACTTAATGCCATTATTTTTCAAATTTGGTGGTGATTGGCTTAGGTGCTTCTTACCACAGTTCCCTTAGGATCCTGGGATGCATTCTGTCAGTTCCCATGGACTCGAGTACTTTCATATTCCTGTTGTGATCTCAGACCTGATCTTCTCATAAGATGGGTAGGATTTCATTCTCCCAGACCCTGCCTCTTGATTCAGGGACTTGGGAGATGTAAGATGAGCAGTTGTTGAAAACTGTACCTCAGCATTTTCCATGTTGTTTGTTTGACAAGAGTATCTACTCTTGTCTTGTCCGTCTGAGGGGCTGTAGTTTCTTTTGTCTTCTTTTACTGACTCATGTACCCATTAAAATCCTTTGCCCAGGTCAACCTGACTTTCCTGATTCCATTCCTACACTTCTGTTAGCATCTCACTATTCTTCCCAGGATGTGTGTCTCTACTTCCACTGCTTGTGCATTCATTCTTGTATTTCACTTTGATTGGGAGGTCCTGGTTCAGCCACGCTCATCTCCTGCCTTACTTGCCCACTGTCTTGCATGTGGGAATCAAGAGCTTTGTGCTCTAGGAATGATGTCTTTAAATGTCTGCTGTCTCTTTTCTGCTTCTTTACTATTAGGGGTATTTCCCCATTCACTAGTCCCTTAAAAATCTGGAATTTCACTTCCTGGAAGGGTCCTGGAGAGAAATGCCTGTATCCATCTGCAGCAACAAAGATTTGTACATAACTTAACACTCAGATGAACTTTACATTTGTGTAATGTCTTTCAAATCTTAAGCTGTATTTTATATTATGAATATAGTAAATCTGTGCTTTTTAATGACATGCTTTTGTATTAAATTAGATTTTGTTTGTTTGTTTCCTATTGACTTAACAGTGATAGAGAAATCACAACTCAAGGTGAAAGTAAACAAACACCTCTTCAACCTGTCCATTTAGTGAGGAGTGGATTCCAGAAGTACAAGCCCAACTTGGGAAAAGGTGTTAGAAGGAAGGAATTACAAATACCGGAAAGTAATGTGGATAAAAGATCTCAAGCAGATAACCTGGAAGTGCAGAAAATTGAGTCTGCTCATAATGTGCCAACCATTGTAAGTCTACTTGCCTTCAAAAATACGATTCCAAGTTACGTGTTACATCTTCAGTAGTTATATTAGAACACTTAACTTTCATCCCCTGAAGCAGAGACACCATCTGCTATGAAAGGAATCCCACAAACCCTTGTATGTTGAGATATTGCGATTAATGAAATCTACAACTTGTAGTATTAATACTTTCTGGAAAAGGAGGATCTAGTTTTGGTTGGGTTGCACAACAGGTTATGTACATTTAAGTAGTTAGAATTCAAGTTTGTTTTATATTGCAATACATGAAGGTAGGCATTTAGCTCATTTTTTTTCTTTCCTGTTGGATGATTGAAGTCTGTATTGAGCAATCCAGAAAGTATCAAGAGAAGTCACAGGGTAGTCTGTGTTTCAGTAAGAGTTAAAGTCTTATTTGGAATTTTATAAATGCACTTCTGCTTTATAGCCTTGCTTGATTCTTCTTTTTCTTGCGTTGAAATTGATAATATTTTTATTTTACTGCAAATTAAAGGGTGAAAATGAAACTGCATTGCATCAAGCAGGTGTACTGAACAATGAGGAACAGGAGCAGGAAGAGGTGCCTCAGGTGCCCTGTATTTCTGAAAACCTATTGTGTGAAAAAAGCAGGTAAGGTTGGAGTTTAGCAGAAATCAGGTATGAAAAATTTTCATTTGATGCATGAAGATAGGTCTTTGAAGGTGTCAGTTATTTTGTTTCTTTACTTGTATTTCTCTGATTCTTTGATTTCAGTGCCTGTAAGGCAGCTTCATCCCATGTTTTCAGTGCACACTTTTTAATTAAGGTGAACTGCTATTGGTTTAGTTTTTAATTTTTTTTTTTTTTTTTAATTTGTTTTAAATAGTGATACACTACTTGTCCACTTGTTTCCATACAGTAGTACGTTTTTGAGCTGCTAACTCTGAGCTGTGCTAGTTGTTAGGTACTACATCAGAAATCTGTGATGAACATTTTGAGAACCACTAAGAATTGCAGCCACTGCCATCAAACCAGGGGTTGATTCATTAGATTCACAAAAAGGAGGTCCAATATCCCACTACTTCTGTTGTTTTGTTCTAATTTTTGTTGTAATAAAATAATAAAATAAGAGTTATTTGCTGAAATACATGAACTTTATTATCTGTGTTATGAGGGCTGCTGCAAAAGTAATGCTTCCTGTTTTATCATGTTGGCCCATGATGTCGCAGACACATCTCAGTGGTATGACAGCAGAGATTGAACCTTCCCACCAATGTTCCACTACATTTTGTTGCAGTGCAACAGATGGCAGCAGTGGAACAGTCTGACGGAATGGTGTCTGACATGAAAGTGTGAATGAAGTAAAGGAATTAAATTGAATTTCTTTGTGTAGAAAAAAAATGCAGCCATTGACATTCATCAGTGCTTACTGAATACTTACAGAGACCACATGGTGGATGTGAGCGCAGTGAGGCAGTGGTAGTGTTTCAACAACAGTGACAGTGATACCTCTATTTGTGCAGATTCTTATGAGCGTGGTGTGCAGGTTCTTGTTCGTCTCTGGTGGAAATGTGACTAATACTGGTGACTGTGCTGAAAAATGGTGATTTGTAGATTAGAATTTGTCTCATGAAGAAATGTTATTGTGCTTTTCATAGAGTTGTCATTTCCCTGGAAATAAATAGGAGGTGTTACTTTCAGAGGGATATATGCAGCCCAGGGCAGTACCTGTTCATTCAGTGCAGCCTGGGCAAGCCTGAAGATTGGACAGCTAGTTACTAGCCAATTNCAGGACCCCCAAGTCCTCCTCTGCAGGGCTGCTCTCCCTCATTGGTTGAATGAACCTCATGAGGGTTGAACCCCATTAGGTTCACACAGGCCCACTTCTGAAGCCTGTTCAGGTCCCTCTGGATGGCAGCATGAGCATCTAGCATATTGGTCATTCCTTCCAGTTTTGTGTCATTTGTAGTTTTGCTTGAGGGTGAGCTCTTCTGCATCATCCTGATTATTTGTGTGACAGTAAGGAGGACTGGAGCCGGTATTGGACCCCCATAGCTGGTAGCCCTTAGTAGCCTTGTAACTAGTTTTTGTGACAGCTGTCTCTACTTTCAGGGCCCAGCTGCTCAGCCAATTTTCAGTCTACCTTACTGTCTGCTCATACAACCCGTAACTTTATCAGCTTCTTTATGAGGGTACTAGGTCATACAGTGTTGGAAGCCTCGCTGGAGTCTAAGTAAATAATTTCTACTGCTCTCCCTTTGCCTACCAAATCAGTTATTTATTACAAAAGACTATTAGGTTAGTTAAATTTCTTGTCTTTCATGGTTCTGGAAGTGGTTTTATTGTTTTAAGATTTTATTGTTGCATCACATTCCCCAAGATCAAGATGGGGCAGAGCAGCCTGTAGTTTGTTTCCTTGGTCCTCCTTCTTGCTTTGTTTAAAAGCTTCAGATTTCTATTGACTGATCTGAATGAAATTGAAGAGAGATGAGAATTTTATCCTGTTTGAAAGCAGTAGTACCTCAAATACTGGAATTAATGATGACTGTTCCTGTGGTTAATTAATCTAGGGGTCCCATGGTGAGAGGAACCTTTATCTCTACCTAACGTCTTAATGCTGTTTTCCTCCAGAAAGGTTTTTCCAGAAGTAAACTTAGAAAGTCTGTTACTGCAGAAAAGCAAATAGTGTATTTTATTTAACTCTTTTAACTCTGTTTTGTTTAAAATATGCAGGACATTTGAATTCATTCCAAACAGTATGTTCTAAGTATTTGATAATAAGATAAGCTAGTAGAATGTATTTTGTAGTGCCTGAAAAGTTGAAACATTTTTTCTAGGTCTAATGAAAAATTAATCTCTGGAGAAGAGAATAATCAAGGTGATACAAAACCTTCACAGCAAGCAAGGAGCCCAAAGCCAAACCTAATGATGAGACCTCATAGAAAAAGGGGTCATTCTGAAGAAGATATAGGAGATGAAGACAATACCAAGACTAGAAATGTGGAGGAGTGTTTGTTAGAGAAAACAGATGTATCGATGGTAAGTGCTGATCACATATTTTGATCCCCAGTTCTTGTGTTTAGCTTTTTAGAACTCACAGATGACATAAAAATTCAGTATATAAACACGAAAAGTTAAGGTGATGCTTTCATTTTTGTGCTTCACTGCTGGAAGTGATGCTGAGTTAATACTGAGGAAATACTAAATGTACAGTGCTGACTAAAGTTTTATAGTTTACATGTGGAAATCTGAATTACCCTGCTTGTGGCAAGAGGATTGAAACTTGACTCTTGAGGTCCTTTCCAAACCAAGCCATTCTGTGATTCGCTGATTATCACGCTAATACCATTGCCATTGAATTTAATATTTGTTATCCATTAAACAGTGGATGGAAAGTCAGTTTGCTAGTATCCAGTACTACCTACAACTCGCATTCTTCTAGTAGTGCAGATCAGTTTATAAACTGATAAGCACATGAACAAAGATCAGACTTCTACTTCAGTTCCTCCGATAGTTCTGAGCTATCTGATACTGATTTCTGTCAAAAGTTGTGGCGTGTAAATAAGCTGTTTTTTCTTTTTTTCTGGTGATCCTTGTTTTTGTGATGGATTACTAAAGTCTTTCAGTTGTCTTAGCTGAGTACCCATAGTTGGTAGAAATATGTTTACTGATGGTTTTTTTCTTTTCATTTGAGCAGAATTGCAAAGTTTTCAAATGACAATTCTATTCTTATTGAGCAGTTTTTTTGTGAGAATAGATGTATGTAGGAACTTTATGACAGTACATAATGTATATGAGCAAAATTTGAGGTTCCTTGAACCAACGATTCCTATAGGAAAATAAAAAAGTCCTTTGATATGGTCCCATATTATTTTAGTACCTCTAAATTGAGTAGATATAAATTTGAAGGGTGGACTATTTAGTGAATAAGGAATTGGTTGAATGGCTGCAGCTGGATTGTTATGTACAGTGACTCCGTATCCAGGTGGAGGCTGGTCATGAGTTGTTTCCTTCAGGGTTCCATCTTGGGACCAGTGCTTTTCAGCATTTTTATCAGTGACCTGTATAGTAGGATTGAGTGCACCTTCAGCAAGTTTACTGATGATACTGAGTGGTACAGTTGATGCAACAAGAGGAAGGGATGCCATCCAAGGGGAATTGGACCTGTTTGGGAAGTGGACCAACATGAACCTAATGAAGTTCAACAGAGTTGAGTGTAAGGTCTTGCTCTTGGGTCAGGGCAGTTGCACAACTTGAGAGCAGCTCTGTGCAGAAAAACATAAGCTTGATGCGATCCAGCAGTGCTTGCAGCCCGGAAGGTCAACTGTATTTTGGGCTGCACCAAAAGAGCAGTGGCCAGCAGGGTGAAGAAGGCTATTGTTTCCCTCTACTCTGGTCTCATGAAGCCCCATGAGTACTGCTTGGGGCCCCTAAAACAAGAAGGACATATTGCTGTTGGAGTATATTCAGAAGAGGATCACGAAGATCATTAGAGAGTTGGAGCACCTCTCCTATGAAGAGAGTTAAGGAGTTGGGCTTGTTCACCCTGGAGAAGACTCCAGGGAGACCTCATTGTGGCCTTCCAGTACTTGAAGAGGGCTTATAGCCAGGAGGGAGATTGCCTTTTTACAGTCTGATAGTGATAGCACAGGGAGGAATGATTTTTAGCTAAAATAGGAAAGATTTTTTACTCTGGAGATGTTGAGGTTTTTGAATGAGTTGCCTAGAGAATTGTGTAATGCCCCATAACTGCAGGCTGGATGGCATGTTCAGGTTGGATAGGACCCTGAACAGCCTGATCTGATGGTTTGACAACTTTGCCTATAGTGGGGGAGCTGGATCTAGACAATCTTCAAGGTCTGTTCCAACCTAAGCCGAATTACGATTCTCTGATATAATCATGCTGAATACAATATTACTTATTTTTGTGTGATTTTGTGTGTGTGTTTGAATAACTTTTAAACTCTGTGCTGTAAACTGTGGTATTTTCTTCTTTTTAGTTAGTTTCTAGGGCAGAGATTTTTTTTTTCACCCCTCATATTTTATTACTAAATGAACAGGTAAGAAACATATTTAGAAAACAGGAAAAGATTTATATTTCTTCTTGCAGAAGTCTTGCTGTTGGTAAGCTGTGTATGGAGTTGGCGTGTTAACATCAGTGGGAAAGTCAGGCATCATATTTAATACCATCTAATTACACTTTAAAAATCTGAAATAAAAAGAAAATTCAGGGACAAAATGACCTGTGCTATCAGATTATGACTGAACATGTTCAAGAACTTCAAAGTTTGTTCTTCAGATTCTTGTATTACTAAAATGAGTTTTAAAATGTGATACTTAATGTGAAAGCAATTCTCTTCTATTCAGCAAAACTCCAGTGATGTAGAAGAAGCAGCACCTTTCACACAGGCTGCAAGAAAACATGATTTTACAGACTCTATTGAGAAATGGTCCTGTAAAAGAATCAGACAGAATAGCAGTTTCCAGTCTCCAGAGATACCATTAGAGTGTGAGAGCCAAGTAAGACAAGAAGATTCTCAGCTTTCTACATCTCAGCAAAAAAAATCAGACAATCAGACAAGGTAAAACGGCTAATTTTGGTTTGTATGATCAACTGATTGTTTTTTGTTCTTAGAACTGAATAACTAGCCATAGTTCTGAAGTGTGTATGTGCGTGAGAGAGTGAACACAAGCAGGATTTAGGCACTTCTGTCTTCCTGCTGAACCATACCTGATGCATGCAGATGTCTCTATACCTTTTACTCTGTTAGCAGCTTTGTAAAATGAACAGCCAGCACGCTCACCAACGTACCCTGGGGTCCACTTCGGTCTCAGTAAAAATTTTGGATTTTAAAAAGAGGACTTTAAAATACCGTTATTGGGAACAATGGGATTATGGGATTTATCTAAACAAACTGCTGGAAGTCCCCTCTGTTCATGCTTGGTTTCATCTTCCTATCAGATGACTATGGAAGCTATTTTAATGGGAAATTTGGAATTATTTTTGTTGCCTGAAGTGGTTGTGACCATTGCTTTGAGGATGGGGATGGTAACTAGTTCAAAGAGATTGTGTTCTAAGAAACCTGATCAAATAATTGGTTATCATCTAACAGTTCTGGTTTGTAGGCATTACTGAGATTAACTAAAATCTTGTAGTTTGGGTTTAGTACTGTACTTTTAGCAAAGGGTGAACTAGAGAAGTTCCTATGATTTAAAAAGTTTGCAACTTTCGCCTATCTCAAAATGAAAGTTAATTTTTTCTGTTTCTTATAAAAAATTCTGTATCTTTTAATTTTCATAATGCAGCTTTTCAGCACTCTGAAGTTGCGTGTTGTGTACTTAAAATCAGTGCTTTGTGCTTACGAAGATACGGTTTTCAGATAGAGTAATATCTGAGTGCATGTTTGTCGGTGTGTCAGGAAGTAACAGGATTGCAGTGTTGATTACAGTGATACTTTTCTCCTATGCATTGAGTTTATTTTGATCTATGGTGTTTCTTTAACGTTTTGGATTGTATTAGACTTGATTATTATTTTTAACATACTCATGTTATGTGTTCTGGAAGACTATCTAGGAGAACATCAAAACAGATAGCATTACCAAAACATGGATTGGAGATGAGAACTGGTTCATCTTCTGCCTCTGAATGTGAGGCTGATCCCTGTGAGAAGGGGAATCAAAGACAAGAAGTGAAATTGAATGTTACTAGAGGCAAAAGCATGAAAAATGTCCACAGAAAGAAACCTGTGAAAGAACTGAAAAGTTCAAAAACAAACAACTTGGTGACGCTCCGGGCTTCTCAAGAAGATGTAGAGGAAGCAAATGACTTTGAGCCTGATGATGAAGATGAATGTTTTGCTCCAGAGGAAGTAAACAAAGCTCCAGTGTTTGTTCCTGTGGGTCTTAGATCTCCTAAAGCTATTCCTGTTCAGATAGAGGAAACGATGGAAGAGGTATAATGTGGCTGTGTTTTGTATGTGCGCGTTTGTTCTGTTTGTTCAAAAGCTTTTATTCTAATTGCAATTACTAGTACTTGTTTTCTTCTCATCCCAATTTGGTTTAATTCATTAAGAACAGTGTTGACAGTAGCAAGGATGTTTACTTAACATCTGTACTTGGTTCCAAATGAAACTACATCAGCTTAAGATCCAGTTACTGTTATGAACTGTTCGTAGCTCTGCAGGGTGCTCACCAAATAATTTATTTGATACTGGATTTAGGCACAGCCTGACATGCTTGCTGCATGCTTTGAGGCCTAGGATTGAGCAGATAGAACATTTCAGTTCTGCATTTGAATGTTAGGAAATAAGAGATGGTTGTGTGTGTTGTTTCTGCCACTGCCACACCATCAAGGAATTTTAATGGTGTGGTAGATTGACCCCAGCCAACAAGTCCCCCATGCAACTGTTTCCCCACTCCCCTCTCCAGCAAGACTGGGAATGAAATGGGAAGATTGATATAAAGACAGGATTGATATACAGTTACATAGGCAAGCAAAAGCTGCATGTGAAAGCAGAGCATAATAAGGAATTTATTCACTGCTTTGCACTAACAGAGTGCTTTCTGAAAAGCAAGGTGAAGTTATGCGAACATAAGGGTTACTAGGGAAGGCAAACAGCATAATCACAAATGCCTTATTCCTCCTTCTCTTATAGCTTCATCCTGTCCATACCCAGTACAACCTTCACCCCCCTTCATTCCATAGTATTTATCATTCACTTATCCTATGCTATCCAGCACATCCTTATTTAACTTACAATCTCCTTTCTAGTCCTTTGATATACACATGGATAACATTCCCTTGGTCTGTGGTCTTTCCCCATAAAATGTCCATCAGGTATCCACTGGGTTCATTTAATCCATGACCTGTGTTCCACTTATTATGATGGTTGTTCAGGACAGTTAAGTAGTGTGTTATGCTGAATTTTTGATGCCAAAGCTAGCTTAGGTTGATCACCAGTACAATTTCTGGTTTTTCTTGAGATTTGTCCTCCTTTGATCATGTGGTTCCTGTTATAGTACTTCCTATAACATAAAACTTAAACAGTGGGTTATGTTTAAATGTGTATCTAAGATCCAACCCTATATCCTTTTTGTTCAGTCCGTAGTGTTTAACATACTAATGGACTCAACTCCTTCCCCATGCTCCAATGTAACTGTTCCACAGGCTGGAGCCTGTTCAGGGGAGATCCCGCTATGTCTGTCATGGTCAGATCCAAAGGCCATGGGCCCTACATTTTGGTAATTGTTTTTTCAGAAGCTGTATGTATGACCTTGGACCGCTTTTAGTGTTAGTAACGTTAAGCCTAAAGTACAGCTCTAGTGTTTGAGGTTTTAGACTAAAGTTAGACTCAAAACTCTGAGACTGTAGCAAAGCTTTGTATCATCTCAGTTAAATAGAGAGGAAATTGCCTTCAACTCTCCTTTCAGGTTACTACTACTAGTTTTCCTCTTTTCTCCTGTTGAAATTCTTATGTAAATTAATCATACTGTTTCTTGCTCTGGGTGAAACAGCAAGAGAATTTAAAATTCAGTCCAAACACTTTGGGAAATTCTAGAATAATAATGGAGAGCAGAGTTGATGCAAGGAAAATTTTGCTGAATCTTTTACCTTTCAAATATGTGCGATATTAGGTATGGGATTAATCAACAAGTTACCTGGTATAACACACAGGAATTGTATATGATAGTAACAATTATGATTAGATACCTGAGGGCTCAGCTGTTTCCAGATTTAAATAGATTGTGCAAAGTACAATAAAAGTACAAGCTTTTGTTAACTGCAGAGATTAAGCAATACCAGTAAGAAACTCATTGGTAATATTGTAACAGCTCTGCCATATTTCAAGTCCATGTTTCTGAAAATGGCAAGTATCTGAAGTTAGTATTTTTTTTTTCCTGGAGTCTTGAAAAGCAGAAAAAATGAGAAAATTAACAAAACCCATTTGAGTTAAACAGCCAGCTCAAGAGGTCTCAGCCAGATAATGTAGGTTTTCTGATGCTTAATTACAAGCAACAGTGCCAGTTCTTCCTCCAATTGCTTCCTTCTTTAATCTGCAGTATTGTTTGGTACTTGATTTGTGGAGGGATCCCATGAAATGTTCAGTATCTGGTAAACATGTGGTTTATTTGGAAAAAATAAAAGTATTTGACAGATTTTCTGCCAGGACTGATGAACTGAAATGCTTTCAAAATAATTTTTACAGCTGGATGTATCTGTGAACATCCCAGATGTGCCAGTGGCTACTGATGTAGAAAGTCTTTCTCATGTGTCTGTCCAGCCAATCATACAGAAGGAGGAAAAAGGGAACACCATACCAGCTGTAAGAATGTCCCTTTTTTGACACTGTACTCAGCATTGTCATCATCTTTGTACTTCAGGAACCATCTCTCAGAACCTATTGATAATTACACTCTAATTTTTCTCACTGGGGAGTCAGTTGATGGGGGAGACAACTTCCCATTGTTTCTTCACCCTCCCTTTCCCCTCCACCTTCCTTTTCTTTCTCCTGTTTTATAGCAGATACTTAGCTGTGGTCTCTGATGAGTTTCCAGGCGTGCTTGTGATTGTATAGATATGGAAAACAATAAATTATTGTCAGCTTCTAATATACCATTTTAAAGACAAGGTGACTTTTGGACAGAGAATTAACCAGTATGTATTAGATTAAAATCGCAGACTGATTTTTATGTAGATCTATGATATGTTTTTCTTTTTGTTTAAGGAAGCAACTGTACATGAAGATCCAGAAGTGGAAAAAGGTAGATATGCGGTTATCTTGATTGTGTCTTCCCCATTAATGTGCTACTAATTTTTTAGTTATTCATGGAGAAAATTTCAAGATGTATTTCTCTTAAAAAAAAAAAAAAATACTTGTCAGGTACTGGATTCTTTTATGCTTTTTGAGAAGACTTAAACTATTTGCAGTCTCTGTTCTCTATCACTAAATGAACCAAGTGTTGCAAAGTTCAGTGCATTTTCTGAGTTCTTTGCTGTAGCTAGCTGTACTGGGAGAAGAGGAAACTTTACAAACCATAGAATCATAGAATGGCTTGGTTGGAAAGAATCTTAAAGATCATCTAAATCCAACCCTCAACTTTCAGCTTACTTGATGTGTCCTGAAGTGATATTAAGAGTGGGCAGTCATAGCTTTGTCCTCTTACAGTCTCTAACTAGACTCTGGCCAGAAGAAAATACACTTTCCACAGGGGAGATGTTTCAAACCCTTACAGATGTATTGTTTTTCAGAATTGCTTTCACTTGAGAATTTAAATACATTTTCAGTCTTTCTAAGGAGCACTTGATATTGACTGGGTTACTATCTTGGTTGAAGAAGGCAAAGTCTACTGTCTTGCTTTGGTTTATTTCAGTACAATAATTTTGGAGGATGGAAATGTTTAGTTTTGTATAACCAGTTTGTTAGGAAACAAATTTAGACAAGGATATACGTCAGTGCTACAGTTTATGGATTTCTGCATTTAAACTCTTGCTCCTTTTCCATTTGTGGTGGCTTGGCTGGCTATGGGATGCATAACCATCTGCTCTGTCAATTCTCTTCCTTCATAGGACAGTGGGAGAAAATAGGATGGAAAAGTTCACAGGTTTAGATATAGACAGAGATATCACTTTTTACAAGACAGACTCAACTTGGGGAAAGTTTATTTTATTTTAGTGCTAACTAGAAGTAGAGTTGGGTGGTGAGAAGCAGAGAAGACTAAAATACCTCTTCCCCATGACAATTCCCTGTCCTGGCTTTTCCCAGACTCAACAGACTTCTTATTCCTCTTTCCCCGTGCTACTCAGGAATGGAGGTAGCAGGAGTTGCAGTCAGTCCATAATACTTCACCACCACCACACCTACCTTATCATGCTTTTTCTGCTGGTCTCGTATGGGGTACAATCCTTCAAACAACTCCTCAACATAAACCTTCTCCATCATGTGTCCTCCAGACTGCAGTTCCTTCAGGGAGTATCATTCAGGAAATACTGAATTTGGTGGATGGGAATTGCCATCTGTCTGAGGATCTTAATTTATGAATCGCAACAATTTAAAATACATTCTGTGCTGTATTGATCATAACATCAAATGCCTTTTGAATGTGGTAAATGAATTTCTTGTAAGTATGCTTGTGATTTTTAACCTGCTGTTTATTTTGCAGGAATTAGTGATGGAAGCACTGAAGCTGCCATGACTTTACTTGCAATGGGTGATCCAATGTTCCAGTTAAAAGCAAGTAATGAAGGTATGATCTGATTTATGAGACAAAGTCTTCCTTGTACTTTCTTGGTCCACCTATGGAGAAACAGAGCAATGGCTGCAGAGCTCCCTTTCATGTGGCTGCATAGCAGGAGGTCAGGAGTCTTTTACGTGTTCAGTCCTGATGAATTGTAGCACATACTTACGTTAGGTGACTAGGCAATGCAGCTGAGATAGAGAAAGCTTACTGAGTAGTACCGGCTGCATCATAGTGTGTTTCTGAGAGCTATTTAAGGAAGAACATGTTTTAATTGATCTATGTTGGCAACACAGATGGGATGAAAAGAGAGGATCTGGCATTAAATGGATGTAAGTGATCTTTCCAGGCCTTTAAATCGAAATATAGGTCTTTCCTTCTGACTAGCTGTAACATGAAATTACAAGGGTTTTAGTCTAGTTTTTGGTAGATTTTCATGTAGAATTTATCATCTACTTCCACTGTTTCAATAATAATTTATCTTTTAAGTTATGCTATTCTGTTTTGTTTTGTTTGGTATTCTAACTAGAATGGACATGCATGTTACCTGCACAAGATGAACTGAACATGGCCAGTAGCCTTGTGACCCATGATGACTCAGAGCAAAACAGAGCTGCTAATCAATATGTAGTTTCTTCGGCTACTTCTGCCAAGGTCCCTTGCAAGGATGGAAGCAACATTAACATAGAGGATCAAAGCGCTGGTGCAGGAACAGGTGTTCAAGAATATTTTGAGAACAATGCAACAGATACCAGGTTAAATTACTACTGCAATTAATTTATAGAGACAAATCCTCTGACACTGCTTACTTTTGCAAGATTCTCTCTGGAATTTTATCTTGATTTGCACACAGTCTGTCTTCTTGCTTTAGTGAAAATTTCTCAGCTTAGGTAGTTTTCTGTGTAAACCCCCACTCTTTATAATTTTTGAGATGTTGATATGTGATTTGAGAGATGTGAGATTTCTTCTTCAGAAGTTAATTTGTGGTTGGGAAGGGAGAATGATAGAATTTTCTTGGTATGAAATTGCTGTTAACCATTTCAATCATTTTCCTAAATACTTTATGGCTAATCAGACCAAGGCAAATTGCTTAAGTGACACTGCTACTGTGGTCTATCTGTAGAACAAATGGATATCAAGGAGCAGTAATCTTCTATCGTTGTGTTTTTGAGTTTTACTCAAATATTCTTAAAATTTAGAATAGCATGATGAAACACTTTTTCAGAAAAAAATCTAGTGATCATCATGTTCTGGTATTTGGAAAACTGTTGATTGCTTGAACAAATTATCAGCTTGTACTCTTCTGAAAAACTGCAGTTGAAGCTTTTACTTTAAGTTCAACAGTTATTTTATTATATTTTTAACCAGAATTAGTTAGTAGTAGTAGTGTGTGATCAGTGTCAGATCACTGATCATCTCACATTTTTTAATGTTTCCGTTATATTGATAGAGAACATACTGGTTTGCAATAAACTTACTTGTTCCAGTTACCCATGTAGCAGAGGTTTATTTTTTTATTCTGCCAAGTAATGCCTCCTCTGTCAGCAGCAGTCTATATGTCATCTGTTCATTGTCATCTCTTTTACCTCTCTCATCTTTTTTGTTACAATGGTCTTTGCTTAAAATGCTAATTTTATCTTATTGCTAGCTGTCAAGATATCAAGAGCTATGTTGATTGCATTTCTCCTTCTTACCTTTAGCAATAGCTCTCTGCATGAAAGTAATACGAGACTGAGAAGAGGCAGTCTCCAGAAGTCAAGTCCAGACACTGGAGAACTGAAGTCCAGTGAAAGTGCAATTCAGAGCCCTCTTAATATAAATCTAAATATAGAACAACAAAACCATGTTCAAAGAGGTAAGCCTGTTTCTTATCCTAGGGTTTTGAAAATAGTTTCTTCTAATTCTTCTTCTTCCTCTTCCCCCTTCTTCTTCTTCCCCCTGCTAAAGCAGCTCCCTAGCCCAGGTTGCACAGGTAGGCATCCAGGCAGGTCCTGAACACCTCCAGAGAAGGAGACTCCACCACCTCTCTGTGCAGCCTGTGCCAGTGCTCCGTCACTGCACTGTGAAGAAGTTCCCACACTCATTTTTGCGGAACTTTCTGTGCCTCAATTTGTGGTCGTTTCTCCTTGTCTTATCACCACCCACTGCTGAGAAGAGTCCAGCCTCGTCCCTTTGCCTCCCGCTCCTTAGATATTTATAGACATGGATCAGATTCCCTCTGAGTTATCTTTTCTCAAGGCTGAACAGACCCAGGTCTCTCAGCATCTCCTTATAAGAGAGGTGTTCCATACCCTTCATCATCTTTGTAGCCCTCTACTGGACTCTTACGAGGAGATTCCTGTCTGTTTTGTACTGGGGAGCCCAGAACTGGACACAGTACTCCAGATGAGGCCTCACCAGGGCAGAATAGAGGGGGAACATCACCTCCCTTGACCTGCTGGCCACGCTCTTTTTAATGCACCCCAGGATGCACGGCCTTCTTGTCCACCAGGGCACACTGCTGCCTCATGGCCAGCCTGTCATTCACCAGGACTTCCAGGTCCCTCTCCTCAGAGCTCCTCTCCAGCAGGTCATCCCCCAACCTGTACTGGTCCATGCAGTTATTCCTCCCTGGGTGCCGACCTGTACTCTTAACTCTTGTTAAACCTCATCCATTTTCTTTCTGCCCAACTCTCCATCCTGTCCAGGTCTCGCTGAATTCTTGTTCACAGATTATGCATTACTGCTATAACAAGATATTCATTTATGGTAGTTTTATACATAAACAGAAACCTCAATTTAAAATTAAATGTCAGTATCAATTACAGGGCTGACAATGGCAAGAGTACAGTACACCATGCTTTCTTTCTCTTATTACTGTCGTTGCCTTCTATCAAAACTGAAAGGGGACGTGTACAGAATAGGTTTGGTATTCTTAAAGTAATTACAGACAGTAGTGGTATGTAAGGTGTTCTGATTTTTAGTTTTTAATTGTCTCCATAGCACTGGCAGAGAGCACAAAATACCAAGGTAAGATGATATATATATATAATATATATCATAAATATGAAACCTTCATTTTAACCTATACATATACGAGCATTTTTTAGTATAAAATGTATGTGTATGATATGCATAAAAATGAACGTTAGTATGTATCTTTATATAGTTCTACTTATTTGTGTTTTTAAATACAAAAACTTGTATGTAAAAATTATGTAGAAGAGAATACACAAATTATTTAATGTAACATATATCTTAAAATACATTCTTATGTATCTTAGAGTCTATGGACTTGAGAGGTACTGCAGAAATGCAGAAGGTTGAACCGGTCGTGGTAGGACCAACTTCAAGGGATTCTGCAGTTCTTCAGCATTTTGCAACTAGTATGGAACTTGTCAAGCAAATGAACAACGAAGAGAGGTAGGAAGGGAATCATCAGCTAGTACTGACTTACTCCTAGAGTCTTCTAAAATAGGCAGCTGAGGTGTACGTGTAGCACAGTTATGGTGGAAATCATGTGCTTATGGACATTGTATATTAATGTATGTGTTAATGCATATAAGTGTAATTTAATCTGTTGGTCTGTTTTTATGATTTTTATTTCTTGGATGTTGCCTTTAAAACTTTGAGGGTAAACACAAATTAGTGTTTGCTACTTAACTGTCTCCCATTAAACTGTGTCTGGAAACAAATCTTAAAGAGTTGATAGATTTGAAAGCATTAATGTGCTTCTAAGGATTTTGCAGTAAAGTGTGGGGTTAGTGGTGTTAGGGGGGCTTTTGGCTGAATATGTTATGTAGATCTGTTTGAAGGTTATGCATGTTCTTTAATAATTTTTGAACAGGTTCTCTGCTTTAGAAATGCATGTCAACGGTTTATAGGCTGGTTCAGCCCAGTTCTGTGATGAATGGGGTGGGAGACCTATGGGCCCATGCCCCAGGAAGGGGGAAAAGTGAGAGGGTAGGGAGATGGGCCTAAAAACAAAACATGGGCAACAATCTGAGGAGGAAAATTTATTTACTAAATAAGATATCGGAATACAAAATAACACAGTATAGTACAATATTATCAGAATTGAACCTAATAAATCAAATAAAATGGAAGAGTGTCCAAAGTTGAAGATGTTATGCTAAAGCTGAAAATGTGATGGCTAGGGAACCTTCACTGCTGAGGTGACCAGCAAAAGAGGAAGTCTCAGGGCTTGTGTGCAGTTTTATCTTTCCCTCTGGGTGGAAAACAGGAACAAAAGTCCTCTAGGGTATGGAGTTCTCTTCTGAGAGACAGGTACCTGGAAATTCTGCAGTCCATGGAACTGGAGCATTAACTCTTCAACTCCTAGTGCCCCAATTGATGTTACAATTACCAATATAAGAAATGATAAAACCATGAAAATATGTAGGCTTCACATTAAACACATAATTAGAACTGTATTATACAAAGTTTAGCCCATACACAGGGTACCCTTAATTTGTTTCAAACTAACTGGATATGTGTCTTACAGAACACAGAAAGAGATGATAGATGTTTGTGGAACTTCTAGGAACTTGTCATCAGAATGTGAGAAATCTCACCTTGGACTAGAGGATTGTCTGGATGAAAGTTCTGTGGACACACCAGCTGTGCAAAATCCATGTCCTGCCATGGACATTCAGAGTATAATCAGCTTTGCACAGGTAAGTACTTTAATTACAGTCTGGAAGTGCCCAGTTTCTCAAACTCTGAAGAGGGAGGAAATTTTCAGTACAAATGTGCTCACCTGTTTTACCTGGTATCTCAGATGATGAATGAAAACTTTTTTTTTTTGCACGGGCGTAGTTGTACTTAATCATTCCAGCAAGCCTCAGTTTTTAGGATTTCAACAGTAAATGTTGCTTGTTAGCAAGAAGTTGAGGATTTCAACATTCTCAACATTGAGTTTTGATGGAAATATTAAGACTCCCGTATCATTGTCTGACCTCCTACTGTTAGATCTCTTTAGACTAAAATTATGTACTGCCATGACTCTGCATTTTCATTGTCATCTCCATTTGCTTTGCTTAAAGCAAACTTCTATATAAATAAACTTTATCCTTTGCTGTACTACATATACTTATTTGTCCATTGTAATATATGTATTTCACATCTTTAGTGGTTTATGCTGTTCCAACGTAATTTTTTTTTTTTTTTTACTGAGAGGGAGTTATTCACACTTCCTTCGAGATCTCCAGCATTGCTTGATCCCATCGTGCTTGCAGTTACTTTGGAATGACTGAAGTGCAGTAACTTGTCTCCTCAGTGCAACCTGTAGATGTGTCATTACTGATCTTCGTTTAGAACAGAATGCAAAAAAGATTGTGCTCATACTGGAGTGTCAGAAACAGTAGGAGGAGGCAGCTTGTAGTGGAGTATTCCTTTTCTCATCAAAGATAGATGCTATGGAAGACAAAGGATAAGTCTGTTGACAGAGCTTGGTGCTTCTCTTTGGCACTCAGTTGTTTTGTGACGGTTGGAGGAATTTATGTTCTTGGAGCAGTTTGTTATGTGAGTCATCAGTGACAGTGTTGTGCTGTGGGAAATACAAAATTATTTCCATAAATCAGTCAAACAAAGAGTGAGCTGCATATAAATTATATATTGCCCAAGTGCTTCTTATTCTTGTTGGTCTGGTATCCTTCAACTTAAATACCTACAAGTAAAAACTGAGAAAATGCAGTTTTTTTAGATTTTAGATTGTTTTTAGACTTCAGATTTTCTGGCTCTTCAGTGTTTGACATGTTTTGTTTCTTTCTTGTTTTGTAGAGTTATTTGTCAAGCTTACCAACTTGTTTTATTTCATGTATTTTATTTCCAGAATGAAACACATGCTCGTGATTGTGAACAGCAACATATAAGCAGCACAGAAGAGACTTCAGGTATAATGCATGCTAATATTTTAAGTTAGCAAAAAACTTGTGCATCTTGCAGTGATGCAAAGGTTAAAAAAAATAAAATGTTTTCTTATGATTGAATAATCTACTTCATGGACAAACCAAAGGACCAGCAGTATGGTACCATTCCCCACTCTTGTCTCTTACTTAGATTTCATTAATGCAAACTAGACTTGGAAACTTTATGGATGACTCCTTAAACTTAGACATCAATAGAAGAGAGAGTTCTTGCCCTTTGCTCTCTGCAGTGAGCTCCTGCTGCTTACCTTTGCTGGGTTTACCATTTGTTAGCGTTCTTTGTGAGGCAGACTCACCTCTCAAAACTGAAGGTGGTAGAGGGAGAACTTTTTTCAGTAGTTTAGTGAGGTTAGTGGCTCATGAAGTTTTGAAGTAAATGCCAGTGTCAGTGAATGTGAGTAGGTGGGCTAAACTGTGCAAGTATAGGGCAAGAGGAAAAGGAGAAGAGGGGATGATAATGGAAGAAAACAAACTTTCCTTTTCAGCTGCTACCTGTTAAAAAGTGATGCAGGGTGCCAAGGTGATAGCTGCTTGTCAATTTATTGACCAACTGAAACAGAGCTTGGTGACTCGAAACTAATATTTGGCCAAGATATGGGAAAATCAGTGTTAGAAGCACAATATACTTCATGCAGACTGCAGTCTTCCTGCGGAATTCCCAATCACATGCAAAAGGTAGTGTTAATACATATATTTTTTCAGATGGTCCATCATAATGCTCTGTTGATGAGTCCTGCAGAGCATTTTATATCATCTTTCATTAGATTAAAAAAAAAACTGAAGTGAGTTGAAGTTGGAATAACAGCTCTACCTCATCAAAAATTAGAGCATTCTTAAGTAATAGAGCAGTGCTGTTGCTTTCCAATTTTAAAAAATCTTAGAAATGTTATCTCCTAAATTCATTTTAATAGCAGATGGCAGTTGTCTGTTAATGCCCATCTTTTTGACTAAATTAATCTTATTTCTCATTACATTCATGATGGTACTTTGTAGGTCTTCTGCAAGTCAACAGGGAAGGAAAAGAAAACACTACAGTTTATTTAAAAAATAAAAAGGGGGAAAACAAAGCACAAAGAAAACCCACAAAAAACTGACAGCAGACTTCTGTATCTTAAAGAAGTAACTCCTAATACCTCACAGTAGTATTAAGAGACAGAGGGCTTTCTGACCTCCACAGTGACACAGATTTGATTAAACAGCAAGTTGTTCTTTATTGCTAGTACACTTATCTTAAAAACTTCATTCCTACTGGACAGTCTTAATATTTTTCTGAGGGATAAAAAGGATTCTACTGTGGTGAATGAGCTCCCAAGAGTGATAATTATCACTCTTATAATATAAACAAGCGTATTGTGTGAAGGATATCCCCAGTGTTTCATGGAGTAACGAGCATGTAAATAGTCATTATTCAACATGGGGAGGGCATAAAGAAGAGAACAGTGTGGTTTTAAACTTGAATAATTGATTTTTGTTACTTTTTTATTCCTTGGAAAATTATGGTAGTGGATGATGATCACAGATGTCCAGAGGAAGAACAGACATTCATTTTAACATTGGTGGAAATCCTTGGTGACTCAGAAGAGTTCAGTACATCTGCCTTGCTGGAACAAACTTCAGAACCATTACTACCAGCACCGATACTTATCAGTCCAGTGAAATCAAGTGGAACCAGCTTGACTGATGTGCAGAGGTAAATACTTTATTTTTGAGCTTAAGCGTATATTGTAGTAGTAGTATTCCTCAATGCAAGATAACTGAGTTATTTCAACATTACAATTGGAATTAAATCTGTTCAGCTTGGGAAGAAGGGGAAAAAAAATTAAAGGAAAAAATTCTGAGGTATAGTGAGTGTAGTAAGTGTTGCAATTCTTGAAAAACTACTACTATATATATGTAAGTTGTCAGGTAAAAACAATAGGTTTGATGCTCCAGCAGTGAGAGGACTTTGCCCTGTGACCTGAGATTTTAATGTTATGAACGGATAGATCTTTAAGAGTGAATTTTGGCTACACAGTGTAAGAACTACTGATGATAATCAGGATTTCTAACAGGCAGAGTTAGAGTACATCTTCTATGTCACTGCTCCCTTACTGCTTTACATTATTTCCCTACTCTCTGCAGCTTCTTGAGATTTCTCAGTCTTTTTTGTGATCATACCAGGAGGAACAGGGAGGGGATGAGAATCAAGATGCAGGTGCATGTACAAATAGTATTGTATTTTGGGACTATTTGAAGCAGTTAGTCAACTCTTTTATGGACTTAACAAATGGAGTTGAAATAGAATAGCTTCTAAAGTAATTAGATTTGACTGTAACTAGAAAAATTCATTTTTCTAACGTGCCTTAAGGTAGTGCAGTGAAACATTTCTTGAAGGTAAACAGTACACTTGAAGCAAATACTGACTGTAAGTAGAAATTAATATTATCAAAGATCCATGTGTAGTTGCCACGCAAATGTTCCGCAAGGTGAATTTTGGCTTATTATATAGCCATGTATATAGTTGATTTTTCTTCGTAGTGGCTGACGTAGGGATGGGTTTTGGATTTAGCATGACAATAATGTTGATATCACACTGATGTTTCAGTTGTTGCAGAGCAGTGTGTAAAGGGACAAGGCTTTTTCTGCTTCTTGCACTGCCCTGACAGCAAGTAGAGGGGTGCACAGTGACCTGATATTAAAAACAGCTAGTGACCAAAGGGATGTCCCATGCTGTATGCTGAAAAATGAAACTGGCGATGTTGGTTGAGAGGTTGCCTGTGGCTCAGTAGGCATTGTGCATCGCTTTTTATGTACGTTCTTTCATCATTGCTGTTATTATTTTCCCTTCTTTTTCTGTGCTATTAAACCCACATTATCTCAACTCCTTACTTTTGGCTTTTTTTTTTCTGATTCTCTTGCCCCTGGGGAGGAGTGAGTAAATGGCTATGTGGTGCTGGGCTGCCAACTGGGTTAGCCATAACAAGTCACAGAAACTTTGACTTTATGTAAACAGCATTGGATCCTCGACAACTGCAGCTGATGAATTTGGTGAATGTTCGAACAGCAGTATGGAAATCACACAACAACAGAGTGCTTCAGTAGAGCCTATTCTAAATTTGGTGCAGGTGGCTCAAAAAAGGTCAGCTGCTGAGCTTGCGGAGAATGATTTTCCTCTTGCCAAGAAAACCATCTCTACTGTAGTGGAGAGTAATGTGGAAAGCCCTTGTCAGGTGAGAAGGTAATTTGGTAGCAGTGTCTTTATGCATACTGTAGTTGCTTAACACTTAACGTGTGGTAGAGTGTTTTAAACTGTCTAATTCAAAGTTGGACAAAGTTACTTATCTGTACGATTTCAAAGGCAAATTGACATCTGTAGGTTGTTTTTTTACTTTGAACGCTAAAACAGTTTTTACACTATTGATTCTAATTTGTTTTTTGAGAATCTGTTTACTCTTGGATATTTTTATTAGGCTTTTCTAGCATGCAGACTGGTAATACATCTTCCTGTTTGGTTCATTCACTACAGTCTTTCTGACAACAACATTGCAGGAGGGAAAACTGACTGTATACTGGATGACTGGCAGACTGTGTAGATTAACTGGATGACATTATGGTTCTTGCTGATGTCTGTTACAGAAGGAAGTTGCTAGATACGTTTGTAACATTTTTGACCAGTGGGCACTAGTCTAAAGGAACACTTCCAAAGAAAAACTGGCCAGCCTGTTTCAGCTTCCCTCTGCACTTCCTGAACATGACCCAGCCTGTTGGAATGACTACCATTAATTTCTGTGAGCAGGCAAGGGTTTTGTAGTGTGACTATGTGAAGGAATGAGCAATGATTTCATGTATGATTCAGAGAGCTTTTCCAGGAAGGACCGTATAAAACTGCTTCTCCTTCATTGACCTTCTATCTTGACATCCTCATCTTGAATCACTTTTAATGGGAATACCTTGAAAGCCTGCTCAAGAAATGACTTAAATGGTAAATCTTCAGCAGAGTATAATTCATCCTTTATCACTCCTGTTCTTAGAAGTGTACATACACAATGTGCCTTTGTCAACTTCTATTGTTTCTTGAATAGTGAGAGAATTTTTTTTTTTTTTAATACAGGGGTATTCAAGTAAATCCACAAATACTCAAACAAGAACTTCTGGTAGGTAAATTTAAACCTGCAAAAGCAAATTATAGCTAATCTAAACGCATAATACACCACAGTTTAATGTTTGTTGTCATTATCCTAAGTGATCCTGTCTGCAGCTAACTTAAAAGTAGAAAGGAGTTTTTCCTGTAATACCATAATACCTCAGTTTCATGATTTCCACTTTAAAACTAAATGTGTTGTATTACATAGCTGGCTATTAATTTAGCAATGGTTCTAAGAGCAATGCTGTAGTTATTCTACTTGTGTATTTCAGGAGATTTTTGGACCAAACCTGTTATCTTCTGCTTAGCAAATATTTTTCCCTTGCTAGAGAGCACTAATAACCAGAGGTCTTAATATTTATCTTACCATGATGTAATAAAATTCATTTTTTATTTTGTATTAGTCTTTTAAAAAGTACATTCACAGTTTCATTGGTCTCTGGAGAAATCAACAGTAGGAAAGCAGAATTCCTGACGATACAGTTTCAATCATCTGAGCCTTTGAAGGATTTGGGGAACTACTTCTTGGTGCTGAAGTAAACTTAAAAGAGAGATTGCAGAATTTTTAAGAGCTAGATGACTTGACTAAGCTCTGTTGTGTTCTGTGAAGATTGGGGATGCAGTTGTAAAATTAAACTTCCTCCAGCTTTTTCACATAATGTCTGTAAGATTTTTACAGACTTTAAAAGTAGACTGTGAATTCTTAAGGTCTTAGTGGTGTTTTCAGAAAACAAAATGACCAAAAAAAAAATCAGAAAAGAAAAATAAGCCCTCATCTTTTAAGTCATTTTAACATCACATTTATCTTTTGAACTATGTGTTATTGATGACAGTGGCTAGCTGAAGTTTTTTAATTACTCTCAACTCTTTTACAGGTAATCCTCTTCAAAAAACAGGGGCTTCAGTAAAGAAAAATGTACTTACTTCTTCTGCCTTACTGTCTGAGTCTGTTTCACCAGTAGATGAGAGAAACCAGTGTGAAATTTCAGAGAATTTAGGGAGAACATCATTTCACAATTTGTCATCCAGTCAAGAAGAGGAGGTTACTTCTAGGTTAGCCTCCAACAGAAAAACAGAAATAAGTGAACAAGGAAAACTGGGAGATGTGTATGAAGCAGCACAGTTGGAACATTCTAAAAGTCTAACACAATCTTCAATAACTCCATTACTCAGGTATCTATGGAATAGTGTTTTTGTCAGCCTTTTCTGTTGGATGTTTTTTTTTCCATATGTAGTTACTGATTCCTCTTTCCACTTAGTATTACAAGAACAGTGCTACACTTGTTTGTGATGTGTAAGAATTATAGGTCTATCCTCCTCAGAAATTAAAAAGGATAAATTGTTGTCTTTGAAATTTTAAGTGTTTTAGTTATGAAATGGGCAGATTGCTCGAGGGACTATATTGATGTATGATTCATCTATTTAGGCACTGACATATGCCTCTTGTGAGGCAGACATCCATGAGGCTATATTACAGACTTAGGATAATTGTTATTCTTAGCTCAATCTAATGCTTAGATGTATGCACCCATTCATTTGTCATGATTTTTGTCCTTCTGCCAATAAGATTTTGTTTTGATGTAGTACTCAGTATGTTTCTACAATTACTTATTTGTGTCTTTTCCCCATAGGACTTTCTAGCCTGGCAGCTCAGAGGATATTGTTCTTATCTGTCCATCCAGATATTTGGATTGTTTACTTCTTTTAATATGGCTTTCTAGAGTATTTAAAAGTTTTAGTTTCTTTTCTCTGTTGTAGTTGTGCTCACTGGTTTAGACTGTGGTGATCCACAGGTCTGTCCAAATCCTGTTATTTGCTCTTTCATTGTATTTATGTACCACACAAAACTGGTTATTTGTATCTGTGATATCTATAGCAGCTGAGTAATGATGCATTGAAATTAAGAATCCCTGCTTTCAAGTTTACTTCCTAAGCTGTAAATTCTTAACAACATGTAAAGTACCTTTGATACTTGAGAACGGTGCTCTTTTGAGTTCTTCCTTCAGGTCTATGTCTCTGTTCCTCTCAGAAATCTGTCTGAAGATGTGGTAGTTACAGGCTTTAGTTCAGAGACAAATGACAAATTCTTGTTCTCAAGGGTGGGGGTTGTGAAGTGTTTCTCTAACAGTTTGTAAACTCCTCATGTGCCAGAATAATTATTAATAATCAGAAGTCCTTCTTGGGATACCTTCTTGTTTTTTTCCTTAAGAGTTTTCAAGTGTATCTGAGGAGTGTGCTTGCTGTATCATGAACTGGATTCCTGTAGTACTATTCATGTCTCACTTTTATGGATCGATTCTATTGCGTTTTCTATTTATTCTGAGCAGGAGTGGATGAAAGCCACTGGGATTTTTATCTTTAATTTGCAGAAAAGAAAGATCTGAATCATCAGAAGAGGTGCAAAGGAAGAGAGGAAAGATTACAAACCCAGAGGAGATTGGGACCACAAAGCAAAACCTGAATAAAACAGCTCCATCCAATATGGATGATAGAGAATCTTGTTCCTTTCCCTCTAGAAGCACATCATCATTTGTGGAGTATGACAGCATAACTGCTGATGCTGTAGTTACGGTATGTTTGCTTCTGAATGACTTTGCATTTCTGAGATGTGAGAAACATTGAATTAGTAGATTCATGAATGAGTAGGGGCACACTGTGTTCCACTTTTGAGAGTTTTATCTGCTGCAGGGAATGGATGCTAAGTTGTGCATTTTTATGAAACTTAAAAGGGAACTGTGTTGCTTTCTCTGTGAACATATATTTGAACATATTGATTTCTATGAGAGTTGTGGCCCTATTTTTATTTTAAGGTATTAATTTTTTTACTTTGTTACTATTGCAGAAGTTGCACAAGGTTTGTACATTCCTTCAGGGCTTGGGTGAAGCTGTGAGGGTTTCTGCTGGTAACTGTATTCATGTGTGTAAATACAAGATGGTTATCCTGTGTGAATCCCTTATGACTTTGAATTACCTTGTAGCAATAATTCTCTGTTTAAACTGGCGCCCACAGCAAATATGTGAAATTAGTCTAAGGGGAATTACTGCTGCCCAGGACACAGTCCATCTCAAAATCTTACCAGTTTTTGTTGCAGAAATATTCTTGGTGTCAGCAGAGGATGAGAGGGGAATCTGCTTGTTTTTCTTTCTCCAATAATTCCTAGTTTTTTAATGTGATCTTTCCGTCTGAATTGGCAGCACAAGCATCTGTGTGTACTTGTACATGTGTGCATGCACACTGTGTTAAGAGTAGCCTTTTCTTTTTCTCTTAGGTTCCAAGTAGTGAACCATCTGAGAAGCCTCCCCATTGTGCTGAAGATCAAGAAAAGGAAGAAGAGCCAACCAAAATCTCTGAGTATTTTTTCAGTGACATCTTTATGGAAGTAGATGACCCAGAGTAACAAGTTGGCGTAATAAAAATTATTGGATCTTAGTACAACTAAATTAAAAGCTATTATATTTTTAGGAAAACGTGACTTGTTTTAATATTAATTATGAAAAACTTAGCATCAGTTACTGTTAGTAACTTCCATAAAGATGAAATCACTTTCTTCTGAAGTGACCTGGATGTTTTCATAGGGTTGACATAACCTAAACCACTATGTTGGTGTCATTGGACCAGAACAGTGGCTACAGGATTAATTTTCACTTGTTTGGATTTTGATAATGGGTGCATGATTGTCTTCCAGAGAAGTGCAATGCAAAAAAACCACTTATTCTTGTGACAAGCTATTCCTTTGAATTTAATGCTAAAGACCATGGTACTGATTATACAAGTTCTTTACTTCTTTTTGTGAAGTATGCTGTATTGGGGGTTGGACTCGATGATATCTTGAGGTCCCTTCCAACCCCTATGATTCTATGATTAGTATGTTAGAAGGAGAAATGAACCCTTTATTTACAGTGTGATCTCTGTAGATCACAGAATCACAGAATTGTAGTGGTTGGAAGGGACTTCTAGAGATCATCAAGTCCAACCTCCCTGCCAATGCAAATTCTGAAAGTACCATAATAAATGCATAGTTCTGTTCAGCACTGCAGGTATTTTGTTAGCATCTCCAAATTACGTATTTTTTATATTTAAGAAGTCTTACATAAGTTGAAAGACCTTAGCCTGAAAAAACAAGCGGCTTTAGCTTAGCCTTTAAAATGTATAGAGGAAAAACCTGAAAAATATTTCATTTAAACAGTAATAATCTTTGAAATTGTCCTATTGAAATGAGAGAGAGAGGTTAATGTTTCACAGTAGAAATGCTGATTTCCTTCTGTTGTGGTTTAACCCAGCAGGCAGTGAAGCACCACACAAAGTGAGATGAGGGAGAGAACTGCAAACAGAGAAGTCATGGGTTCAATTTACTGAGATAGAAAAGAAAAATGGAGACAAGATGCCATAGCAGTATATACAAATATTTCCACAATGCAGCTACTTAGCACTTATCAAACAACACCCAGCTAACTAAACAACTGCCTACCAACTGATGCCCTGCTGTCAGCACAAGGTCTTGCTAACTGCCAACTGATTCCCACACAACCGCAAGGAGCATCCCCTCCTGACATCATTACATCCTCCTGCATAATATCAAGTGGTATGGAGTAAACCCCTTGCTTAATTCTGGACAGCTGTCCTGGCTCTGTCCTGTGTGTGGTGGCTCATCCCCACTGAGCCCTGACATTGCACAGGTCTCAGCAAGAACTGTAGCTGTGGTATCAACGTTGTCTCAGCTGGAACAAGGACATTTATATTTGAGAACAGAGGGATTAGATGCAGTTTCTTCTTGTTTCTACATGTAGTAGTGAAGTTTCTACATGTCTGTAGTGAAGTCCTTTGTTTCACTTGTTTGAAGCAGCACAAACAGCTGAATTTAAGCAACAGTGAGGTTACTTTAAGGTTTTGCTACTTGGAAGCAATTGTATTAGAACCATTTTCATCATGTTCCAGGTCTACTTGTACTGAAACTCACTGTAAAATTCTGATGCAGCTTGAGATTCTAGCTTAGTTATTTTCTTGTTTAGGAAAATTGTCTTGTTGAAAAAGAAACATTATTTTGAGTTGTTTCAGGTGGCCACTGAAAGGTTAAGTAATTCTCAGGCTTTATTACACAAAAAGAAGCATTGTAAGTAGTCCCAACTTTTTCTCCTGGTACTTAATAACAGCAAGTATTTTTGCTAAGGAACTTGTCATAAAAGAAATCTGAAATCTGTTGTGCTCTGCAGAAACCTATCTTCAGTTTGGGGCTGTGTAATAACTTACTTGCAAATGTTGTCATGTAATTTTTCTACTGAAATGTGAAATACTCCAAGTTTGAGAATGTTTGGTGGTGCTTATGAAGGAACGTTTAAAACTTTGTCAATAAGGAAAAATACACATTAGAACTACTGCTATTGGAAATTGCTGTATTAGGAGACCTCTGTCAACCAAAGAGCACTGGGGCCAGCATCTTCTTGAGGTGTTGGAAAGGCTGGTGATCCCAGCGTGGCTTACTGGAGAGAATACTGTCAAAAGAAAGACAAAACAAATGAAAGCCCTATACACAGGTAATCCACCACCGCCAGTTTCTGTTTGGAAATCTCAGATCTTTTGGTCTGCGCAGCACATTTTACTTGAAATGTTTGCGTATTGTCTGAACTGTAAACATTATGAAATAGATTAGAGTATACATTAAGCTCAATGTGTATCTTGCAGATATTTCATTTAAGCAAGTGCTTAGTTCTTAGCACATGTGGCATGTTTCAATCCCTTTTGCACTGACATATTCTAAAATTACATTTCTGGGGATTTGGCTATGAGATAATTACCATAAGTATTTTGAAGTAATAACTATTTGGCTTGCATTTGTATTACAGGATAAAAAATAATTATTACTAAGAGTTCAGGTGCCTTACCTATCTTGTTACTGAGGCAATGCGTTTTTTTGTTTGTTCGTTTTTATTTCTTCCTTCTGTAAACCATTTGCACTTTGCTTCAAAGAACAAGTTTAGATGGTGTGTGCTGTGATCACGGAACTGCAGGGGTTGGAAGGGACCTCCAGGGCTCGTCTGGTCCAGCGCCCGGGTAGCTGCGATGGTGAAGGACATGGTGATGAAAGAGCTGCGGGATCTCAGCGCTGAGTGACCCAGCATTTCTACAGCAGCGGGGGCGAGGATTTTGCTTGAAGGCGCCTGTAGCATCGCGTATATACGCTTTCTGTTTCAAAGAAAGTTGTCATTCTGTTATGTAAATGATGTAAATAAATTATTTTATATTACCTGTGCCTGTCTATTTATCACACGCTCTAAATACACCCGTCGGCTTTGTTTCGGGTGCAGTTTTAAGGAAATTATAATAAAGCCAGCGAAGCTCAACTCTTCCCTTCTTCACGCGTGAACGTTAGCGGAGCTCCCCGCTCCGGAAGAGCCCGGTCTTTCTCCCGCGGGTGCTGCCGAGGCCGGGCGGGCCTTGCGTCCATTGGCTGCGGCNCTGAGCGCGAGTGCCTGTCCGGACTGCGGGGTGCCGGCAGAAGGCGTTATCCGTGCGGGAGGGAGGGCAGCAGGTGCGGGTGGGGTTTTTTCTTAGCACGGCATCTGGGCTTGTTGTGGGTTGTCTCGTTTTAATGGCGCCTTATTAGCATCTTCACGTGGAAGGAAGGCGGACGCTGTGAATGCACGGGGTGCGTTACAAACGCTGTGTGGTGATTAGCAGTCTGTTAAACAGTTCTCATGCTGAGAATAATGTCGCAAACGCGAGAGAGCTCAGCAGGATGTGGGGAAGGTCTCGCCTGCAGCAGCTGCTGTTTGCCCCTTGGCTGTGAGCTCAGCCTTCGTCGTGTACGCTGTGTGTTGAACCAGACTGGAGTAAAATGTAACTGAGCAGTGATTTGCTCAGTTGTGGAAAGCGGAGGAGAATCTGTGTAAAGACTCTGAAGCATTAGCTCTTACAGCTGCTTTGTTTAGGTAGCGGCTGTTCACTCGTGTACCAGCTGTAGGGTCACACTGTAAAGTTTTGCTTCTTGATTCTGCCGTGAGTTCTTAAGAGCCCTCACACCAAGAGCAGAATTTGAGAGACACTGCTGGTGCAGGGTGCGTTTCCAGGAAAAGAGTGTCCACTTGAGTTTCTGGCAGTAATTAATGAAGAGCCCTCAAAGACGCTGCAGAACTAACAGGTTTGGTCCTGTGGGGAGCCATGTATCCAAAACCTGTACGCATCCTCACTTTTCCTTTGCAACGTGCAGTGGCACCACGTTGTGGTTAAAGACATGGAAGGTTAGAAATTAGCTGAATTTTACTCAGGTATTGGAACATGCTGTTTTTACTTATGGCATAAGAAGTCCTTTCATGAATTTTCCTGCAGGAGAGTTGATAGAATAGCTACAGTGTTGTTAACCCAGCGCTAGATAAGCAGGACTGTGGTTGCTGTGCCCATTTTAATTCCCTCTGCCATTTTTAGCTGCATTTTTTCTTATGGTAAAAGAGAATATTTAATCCCAGTAAGTGTGTGAAGAAACTGAGTGTGCTTGGGAACACAATAACTGAACAAAGGGAAACAGGGACATTGTGTGCTGTGAGCCAGCTAGGTGAGCCAAATGCTTGGGCGTACAGTAACATGGAGTGCTGTGACAGATTTTTGCAAGTATAGACTTTTGAAGAGAGTAACTCTAAGTGATCTTTTGAGGGATGAGGTCAGGTTTGTTTTCTTCAGTGGTGTGTGACTGTGTGGCCACAGTCACTGTCCATTAAGTCCATCACAGGGGTGGTGCAGTCAAATGTGGGTGACTTGTTCATATTTCCCTGGATGCAGTCACTGAACCACCAGTAGGCCAATCCCGAGTCATTCCGCAGCTGAGGAGGAAAAGAGCAGCTGCGTAGTAACAAACATGTGGAGGTCTGCTCTTTGCACCATGCTGTGCACACTCTGAGAGGAGCCCATGAGTGACCCTGGTGGACCTGCTGCTGTAATGTTTCCTTCTGGTGGAGGATATCTGAAGGTTGATCTCACCAGTCAGCCCGCATGTGCCAGCTGGTGGAATTCCTAGGGCTAAGGGCTGAGAAGCGCTTCCTTTATAAAGTCCTTCTGGGCAACTAAACCACTTTGAAGCAAAGTGCATGTGTTTTCTTTCTATTTGCCCTTCACGTTGTGGTGCCTTCCTGTGATTTACAGGCAAACAAACTGAATTGCAACATCCTTGCTACTTCCTAGGGTAACCCTAATTCACCTTGGAATATAAAGTCTCCAGACTGTTGTTTTTTTGTTTGTTTTTTTCCTGTCATATTATTCTTCAGTGTCTTCTAAATGAGAATTAGACAAGACAGTGTGATTTTTCTTATGCTGCTGTTAATACATCTTTATGCTATCTTGCAGTTGTAGTTTTCAAAGAAGTTAAGTAGCTCTTAACATAGCTGAAAAGCCAAATTAAGGTTGACTAATACCTTTTAATTCCAAGGAAGTGGTAAAAACAACTGTAATGACAACAGTGGTGAGGTGACTACTGGGTAAGTCATACCCAAAGCTAATGAGTCTTTGTTATTCTAAGAGGTATATTGGCAAGAAAGTCACACTTTCCTGTTTTGAAAAGCTTTGGTGTATATTTGTGTTCTGCTTAAATAGTGAGAATATAGAAATTTTTACCAAGTTTATTAATTGTAGGTTGTTCATCTTCTGGTACAAGGGGTACAGCAGCACTTCATTTGAATTCTCATGATTTATTTTACAAAATTACATTTGTAGAAGGCAAACAACTGCGTAACAGTAAGTTAACAGAACCTGAAAAATATCGTTTCAATGCTGTAATGACTCGTTTGGGTACTGGTTCATTAAGTTGAGAACTGGGTTTTTACAATTAAAATGTAATTAGAGAAGTGAAGCTTGTTTATTAAAAGCTTTGGGATGACATAAGGAAGCACACAAGCAGGTAAGGGCAATACAGAGCAAGTATTTAATATGGTAAATTGAAATTTTGGAATTAAAGAAGTGCTGTGTGCTGTTTTCTGTGTTTCTTTATTAAAGATTTCATCCTATCACTTTTGGTTAAACTTGATATGTTTGTTTCCCCATGTAGGAAAACTATGAACGAATGAAAGCACTGGTAACTAAACTCCAAGAACAAGCAGAAAAAATCAGATTAGGTAAGTGTGCTAGTCCAGATTTTAGAGTACTTACTTAAACTATTCCTCAAACAGAGTGCCTTTTCTTTCTTTTTTTTTTTGAATTATTTTTTCCCCTTTGTTGTGTATTTATTGATGTTCAGATACAGTATCCTGAGGTGGACTGTGATAGTCATACAGATGTTTGTGTTTAAATCTACTTTCATCAGCTGAAAACCTTAGAGTTTATATCCAACTTAGCTTGGTTGAAAGTTTAGTTGATTTTTTAAGTAACTCGGTTTAAATATGAAAAGAGTACGAGTTTATCACAGTATTTAATTAACGCATTTGTTTGCCAGATGGATTAGGTCTATCCTAATGCTGCAAATCCATAAATTACTGGAAAAAATAAAATAAATCAAAGCAAGGCTGATGGAATCAAACAAAAGATTAATTTCATTCCAAGAGAGGTAAAAAGTAAGCAAAGTAGATAATGAAAACTAGCTATTTAATTTTTTATCAGCTGGAATTTTAGAATATCAATAGCAAGTGTGTTTCTTTAATGAATTTAATGGGAGTATATTAAAAACAGATAAGACTATTAACAAAAGGCTTTTACTGTTGTGCTTCCCTCTTTACCTGCTTCTTCATTCTACTGCCTGCTTTTTTAACAGCTTGGTGTGGCAAATGTGTCTTTGTTCAAGTTACCTGTTAGTCTCTTTACTTGTAAATAGGGTCAACATGACCCCTTGTGTTGTTTTGCTGGTAAACAGAAGCAAATCTGTACTGGTTTAGAAGGTGGAAATATCTCTGTTTCAGTGAATTAACTGATTTGACTACCTGGATTCATTCCAATTGAGTGAAGAAAATTTTAAAAGTTTATAAATGTTTCAAGGATGTAGCTTTAACTCTCCCCTTCTAGAGTGCATCATGATAGTATACAATTTCTTATTCAGTCCAATCTCTTTTGCTGTTTCAGAAGAGCACATTTAAAATCATGAGCTTTTTGATTTTTTCTTACTTGCTGTGTAAGGAAACTCTAGGATTTCATCATGATGTGCTGAATCCTGCAGATTCACCATCTTTATGGGTGTAGAGATTGTTCATTAATTCTTTGTGTGGCTTATGAGTTAATGATCATGAGCTTCTTTACTGCCTCACCTTTCCTGTTCTTGTTTTTCTTATGATAGCAAGACAAAAGCCTGAAGGATACTCTACCAGGATGTAACAATATCTTGTCTTGAGACTGATTGCTTGACCTGTCATATAGGCATATGAGAAGAATTGGATACATACACTGAAGAGTTTTGAGGGATAGCTGCAAACTCTTTCTTTCTGAAAGCTGTCTTTCAGAATGAGGTCTTGATAGACATCTTTGTCTTGCATGTTTCATTTCTTATTGCTCTGTTGAGTAGGTCTTTTGTAAACCAATACGGTCTATCTTGTAATCCCAAGCAGCAGGAAGAGGATCCCTGCCCCAAAGAATTTGCAGGATATAATAAGTAACAAGAAGTAGATTTCTGGTGACAAGGAGAAGAGGCAACTAAGGTACTCCTGGTTTCTTTAAAAAGCAGCAGTCGTAGCCCATCTGTAGTCACTTTGAAAACTAATAGGCATCACTGCAGAGGAGCTGTTGAAGAGGAGCTGACAAATTAATTTAAGTGAAAGTATTAGCTTTGTGAGTAGATAGGAAATGTTTTATCTTAAGGGACTTGTGCAGAAAGAATGTGCAAGTTTTAGGTTTAGGCTGGATACACACACCTAGTGAACATACAGAATCAGAAATAAGTCTGCGGGTGTTCTGGCCTGCCTGCTGTTTGGGAAATTATGTCTTAGTTTTACGTGGGATGGAACTGTTTTCTTTAGAGTATCTGCTGTGATTCTATGTTTTGGTTCTGGGAGAAAAACATTGATAGCACACTAACGTTTATAGTTGCTGCATAAACAGTGTTGTACAGAGCCAAGTCTGTTCACAGCAAAGGGCCCAAGGAGCTGGGAGGGAACAGAATTAGGACAACTGACTTTAACTAGACAAAGGGATATTGGATGACATTGGGCAGAAGGAGTTTTGAAGGGAGTGAGAATTGATTTTTTTTCTCTTCCACTGCTTGGGAGGTGAGCTGGGCATCACTCAGGAAGTGATGAGCAATTGTTTGTGAGCCACTCATTATGTATGTTCATAGATACGTATAGTCGTAGCTATTATCCTTTTCATTTTCTCTATCTTAGTAAGTAGTTTTATCTGAACTTTTATCTCACGTAAGTTCAACTTTTTTTTTTCCCCAGTTCACTCTCCCATCCCCTGGGATGGGGGAGTGAGTGAATGACCGTGTGGTACTTAGCCACCTGCCAGGTTAAACCTCAGCATTGTAGTGGTTAAGGAAGGAAGGAAGGAACACAGAGGGCTTGTCAGATAGGCTTAACAGGTCTGTTGGAGCAGTACTTAGCTGACAGATGTAGAAGTCTCAGGAGAAATGTTAGCAAAAAGTACCTTCTTTATTTTGGACAGAGGGAAACAATTTTAGATTGACAAGGTAGATCAGTGTTTTATCTACCTAAATACACGGTTTGAATAAACTGTTGCTATAAAGAGACTGAGATGCGTCAACTGATGTGAGACTGATATTTCTCAAGCATTGAGTGAAACAAAGCCTTGGACAGCAAAAGATATGATTTAGGTTTGCCTCAAGTAAAAGGTTGAAATGATGCAAAGATAAGTGAACTTCGATATTAAATGCTGTGTTTCTGAAATCTGCTGCTTACGGTTTTGGAGTAATCTAAGGAGGTGAATCCTCATTGTACTGATTCTTTCAAGACTGGATTAGGCATAGCTATTTTGAACTAATTTGGAGAAAAAAGTATTTTGCTTTCTGCTGTGCTTTTGTCTGTGAATTTGTGATTTCATTCTGTTCATGTCCACATAGTGAGGGAAAGCTTCAGTCAACTGTGTTTATTGCTATCTTTCCCTCAAGACTATCTCTAAAAAAGAGGAGGAAGAATAAGTTCTGAAAGGCAAGCATTTGTATTGATAACTTTTATCTGTTTGAAGTGAAGAGTGTTATTTATTAAATGCATTATTAAAGTCTATGCATGAAAAACTGGGAACTCTTTAGTGCTTCCATTCTAAATTTTAATATAACTGGTGATTTATCTGTCTGTGTTCACAGTAAGCCTAATAAATGACTCTTGTATCATAGGAGGTGGAGAAAAAGCTCGTAAACTTCACACATCAAGAGGAAAGTTGTTACCCAGAGAGAGAATTGATAGACTTATTGATCCAGGGTAAGTATTTTCTCTTCTTAAAAAGACATCAAATTCTCTTTCATAGGTAATAATTCTAGGAGCTTTATTTTCTTGTTAGTTTTTACCACCATTTGGAATTTTACATATGCGTCCTTTGAAATACACATCTGTTGGTCTTGGTTTTTTTAATCACATCTTAAAAAATTGAATCTTACAAGTAAGATTCATTGGTGACTGAATCATGAGACTGATTAGTCTTTAAAATCTTGTTATGATATTTGTCATTATTAGGTCTCCGTTCTTGGAGTTCTCGCAGTTTGCAGGCTACCAGTTGTATGGTAATGAAGAGGTTCCAGCAGGAGGTATTATCACAGGCATTGGACGAATATCTGGGTGAGAGATACAAGTGATCTACATTATTGGTGATAAGAAAAGGAAGAAGGTATAGCTTTATTTAGTTTACAGTATTAAGCTACTAACTTTTCTTAGTGACATCTTCTTAGTGACATTTCAGACATCCAAAAAATCAGCAAAGTCGACTTCTTAATTCATTCAGTCTCACCTAAAAGGAAGCAATTTTTGTTTTTTTAGTTAGTGTTTTGCCTGTTAAAGTCTGACACACATCGACTTTCTGTTGTCTGGTGAAATAAGATTAGTGTATCTGTAAAGCAGTTTGCAAAAGATAGTACTGTATTCTAGATTGAGAATTAGTTTTGTTCACTAAAAGTACTGCTGATATTGAAAATACATATGAACTTAGACAGCATTACTTTGGGGAAATAAGGAACTGTGAAGCAGAACATTGTAGTGCTGAGACTGCTGTTACCGTGTGCACTGGAAGGGAAAGCAGGTGAGGAGGGCTGCTCTCTTGTGCATCCCAGAGGTTTCACGTGTCTTGGTCACATTGCAGTTCTTAAGCAACAGATGTTTTTATTTACTAGAAATACATTAATCTCTCATATACTTGTTTTATTTTTAGGGTGGAATGTTTGATTGTTGCCAATGATGCAACTGTCAAAGGTGGTACCTATTATCCCATCACTGTTAAAAAACACTTACGTGCTCAAGAAATTGCAATGCAAAACCATCTGCCTTGCGTATATTTGGGTAAGTCACATTGCAGAAACAGCGAGTGACCCTTGTCAAGGGCATCTCATAATCTCTAGAAAAACACTGCTTCTTTTAAAAAGTATTACTGAGACTGATGAGTCCCCAGATCTGACTGACCAGGTACGTATTTCAGTTACATTTATCCAGATGCATTTTCATAATGCCATGTTACTTCTATATATTAGCAGCAAAATTTGCTGTTCCAGCTTCTCAACATTATTTTCTGCACTGCTATAGAGCGGATTTCACAAAATACAGGTGTAATCATGCCAGTCTTGTTACTTAATTTTTATTCATTTTCCTTTCCTTTCGTGCATGAGCTGTCAGTCCTGTAGTTTTGTCTGAGTGTCCTCAGTAGTATTTTCTTAGCCTGGTTTTATAGAAATATTATTTGTATGAATTTTGTACAATGCTGACTGCTTTTTCATTCTCAAATCCTAGTCTAATAACTTTTTAATCCAGTAACTAGCTTCAGCCAAGTTTTACTGTGAGAAGTCTCACAGAGTGTGTATACTAGTTGATTTTGTGTGTATGAGACAGCATTGAAGTACAGAATAATCATCTTTGTATTGTCCCCATTAAAAAAGCCAGGATGGTTTAGTCCTCTGTTCTGCTTGGCATAGCAGCTCAAAGGCGTTAATTGGTTTACCAATTAGGACACTTAACAAGATAGTCAGCATAAAGATAGGTAGGTCCTGACCAGTAACAGCACGTGAAAAATTAGGATAAATGTGAACGTGGGTCGTCGTGGATGGAGGCTTTGTAGTGTTGTCATACTGCAGTGGAAGGTGTTTTAAAGTAAAGAGGGCTGTAATTACTGATAGTGTGTGTCAGTCATGAAAGCCATAAGAAATATAGCCTGTTTGCAAAACAACTGTGGTTTATTTTTCAGTCTGACTTACTATCAAATTCTGCGTGTCCAGACAGCTGTTACCTTGTAGTGAACATGTCAGTGAATAAAACTGTGTCATGCTGGTATTTTAAGGTCTCATGGAATAAGGAACTATGGGACATAGGTTTGCCTTTGAAAATTGTATTGGAAACAGGTATCTGCTCATCAGTACACCAGAAATTGAAGAGGTGGATTCCTGGAATGCATCGATGGTAATTTCTTCATCTGAGTGTTAGCAGGAAGCAACTGTCACCTTTCTTCTTCCATGAGATAACAGGAGCACCATGAGACAAGGTGCTCTGCTGGACCTTGTCCTCACCAACACGGGGGGCTAGTGAGTAACATGAAGTTCATGGGCAGCCTTAACTGTAGTGACTGTGAAGTAGTGGAGTTCAAGGTCTTTAGGGCATCAGAGAGGGTATGCATCAAGCTTGGTACTCTAGACGTCAGGGTAGCAGACTTTTCCAGGGAACTGCCAGGCAGGGTGACATGGAATGATGCCCTGGAGGAATGAGGGGCTGAGGTGCTCATTGATTTCTTTGCTTGTCAGCAAGGGCTCTAGCCACACCACCCAAGCTGCGGAAAGCAAAGGTAAGAACTGAGAAAGATGATCTGCCTGTTGTAGGTGGAGATGATGTTTGAGACCATCTGAAGTACCTGAAGGTGCACAAGTCTGTGGGGCCCGATTTGATCCATGCATGGGTTGTGAGGGAACTGGCAGATGAAGTTGCTGAGCTGCTAACCATCATATTTGAAATGTCATGGAAGTGTGGTAAACTTCCTTCTGATTGGAAAAGGGGAAACGTAGCCCCCATTTTTAAGAAGGGGGAAAAAAGGTGATCCAGGAAACTACAGACTAGGTAGTCTCATGTCTGCAAATTCTCCTGCAGCCACTACTAAGGCACATGGAAAATAGAGATGAGGTGACTGGTGGTGACCAACATGGCTTCACCAAGGGCAGGTCATGCCTGACAGACTTGATGGCCTTTTATGATAGTATTGGTGGATAAAGGAAGAGCAACTGACATTGTCTACCTGGACTTGTGCAAAGCATTTGACACTGTCCTTCATGGCATCCTCATTCCCAAACTGGAGAAAAATGGATTTGAGGAATGGACCACTCAGTGGACTAAGGAATTGGCTGGATGGTTGCACTAAGAGTTGTGGTCAGCAGCTCAGTGTCCAAGTGGAGATTGCTGCCGAGTGGCATTCCTCAGGGATCAGCTCTGGGACTGGTGTTATTTAAGATTTTTGTAGGCAACATGGACAGTGGGATTGAGTGCACCCTTAGCAAGCTTGCACATGACACCAAGCTGAGAGGATGTGTATGCCTGTGTGAGGGTAGGAAGGTCTTGCAGAAGGATCTGGATAGACTGGATAACTGGGACAAGGCCAATTATATGGGCTTCACTAAGACCAATTGCCAGGTCGTGCACTTTAGTCACAACTCCTTGCAGGAGGTTGGAAACTAGATGCTCTTAAAGGTCCCTTCCAACCCAAACCGTTCTATGATTCTGTGAAATCAGTTTTTGTATTTCAACTTTGAGTTGTATAGTCATTGTATACATACTGCCTGTCAAGGAACTCAGCAGATTTGAGTGACCTCAGTTTTTGTACCTGGGTTTGTGTCAGTTCATTTCATTTGTGATATCAAGAAGGAGCACTCTATATTCAGCCAGCACTTTGAACATGTAATTTCCACGTCATTTGATTTTCTGTTTCCCTCAGTGGTCGCCATGTAGATGTTAATTGCCTGATGTGAGCACTTGGTGTTGTTTGTCACCGAGAGTCAGTCACTGGTTTGGGCATTTTCTTTTATGTTCAGGGATGGCCTACTGCACTACACTGGCAGTAATGACCAGCTGGGAGTTTGTGTTGTTACCAGAGTTGATGCTGCATTTGGGAGAGTGGGTCTACAGAAGCTGAATAAACAATCAGAAATTTGCTTTCACAGTAAAGCTGAGTGTAGGAGGTTATTGACTACAGCTGTGCTGCATGAGAATGTACATGTAGACCAGTGGCCCAGGAAAAGACTTTGACAGAAACCAGAGTTGTCAGAGATGCTTGGCTTTCCTGCGCATTTCTTTCTCATCTTCTGCTCTTCAGTCTTTTGATGTGTTTTCATGTTTCTAGGTTGGAGCAATAGCTGAAGTCAGTGAGCTATAGTTTGGAAAGCACATCTTGAGGCACTAACATATATAAATGAAGCTTCTGGAGGCAGTAAGAGGTCTTCAGTATGTCTGTATAGTCAATGTGTGAAACTACATGTGTTATATATTTCAAAGACATTTAGTGGTAGTTTCTTCTTAGGGACTTGTGATGGAATTACAAGAGAAAAATAGACTTTAAGATGTATGCTGGAAGTGTTCTAGGTTTAAATGTTCTGCATTAAGTTTAATTTAGAAGTTTATGTAGGGAATTAGGATCTCTTAGCATGTCTGAATCTTTCACTTATTGGGAGGGAGAGTGGATGCTAGTTGGTTAGTGGTGTATGTGATGTTAACTAATGTTGCATTTTAAATAAGGGTATCATAACATACCTAGATAAATGGCAATACAAGCAACATTAACATGTTCTGGATATTTTAAATGACCTGCGCATGTTTTACTACTAACTTCAATATAAAACACTGTTCAAAGATGTGTTTATGTATTTTCATTTACTGTAGTTGATTCTGGAGGAGCAAATTTACCTCGGCAAGCAGAAGTATTTCCAGATCGAGATCATTTTGGTCGTATTTTCTATAATCAAGCAATCATGTCTTCACAAGGAATTCCACAGGTAATTTGCTTTGACTTGAGGTTGAAGCGTATTAATTAGTATTTATACTCTGTGCTTTTGTCTGATTTCAAGGTTTATACGAGTGCTTTATTTTAGACAGCAGAGTTGTGCTGACCTGATGGCCCACACTGGGGTTTAGCGGCACTGTAAACACATTAACTATCCACCAAAAGTCATCATTTTGAAAAGGCTGTCTTCCTTCTTGGCCTTAATGCTGATTGCATGACCTACCTGCTTCCATGTTGGAGTGGGAGCAAAGAAAACTTGACAGTACAGTAAGTAGGTTTGTGTGAGGAAGTGGTAGGAAATCTTTTGAAACAGGTGATTATTCTGCATCATCTCTGTAAGAACGAGGATCACTTTGATGATGGTGATAACATAAAACCATAACACTAGTAAATGAGACATACCTTTTCCTAAGAGTGGTATGTGTATATTTATATATACACATTCTGTATGATAAAGCTGCTCTGACAGTGAAGTCATTGTCTAATGTATTGCTGATACATAGAATCATTGTGACTTTTAGTCACAGTTCCTGGATTTAGAAGTGGTTCTGTGTCATGGATATTTCAGGAATGTGTTAAGGGAAGTTTTTTGATGCAGTTGGCCAGCTAGGAGAGGTACTCTAATGGGTCTGTTACTCATGAAAGAGTGCTGAGCTTTTTGCGGATGTAAGTACTGGCTGCACTGAAAATGAGGTGCAGAGTACAATATCCAGATGTTAAGTGAAGAAGGCAAGTAGAAGGATGAAGACCCAGGACTTCAGCAGAGTAGTCTTTGGCTTGTCAAGGGAGCTGTCAGCTGGCACCTGTGAAAGGCCATTAGGAGGGAAGAGGAGTTTGTGGTCTATGAAGTTAACCTCCAAACATAGGAACTTTCTGTCCTGATGTGCAGCAAAGTAAACCAGTTCCTTTCAACGAAGTTACTGTTTAGTCAGCCAGATCCCAGCTTCTTCACCACGCTTACTTAGCTCTATCATTTACCCTCTTCGCAGGCTGAAGAATTTGAGTTTATTTAGCAGTTCCTCATATGAGTGTTTCATACTTCTAATTATCCTTGTTTATTTTCCCTAAATCTATTATCAGATTGAGTTGTATATTTTCTGAAATGAAGGGAACAAAGAAAGTCTTTGGCTGTTGTTAAAGGTGACAGTCACATGGCTGTTGTACTGAAAGATTCTTTTTTAAGAGAAGTTTCAATAAACTGTTGGTTTTTCTTTTGCTAGGGTCTCTAATCATTATCTTGTAGGGGATTAGTGTTTTTTAGATGTTATGCTGAAGATGAATATGTAAACCCAATTAGTAAGGCTGAAATTACTGAGGTTATGTAGGACCTTGCTAGAAAGTCCTGTCCCTTAAATCATGCTGCTGTTTTTGGATATCTTGAAACAAGATTCATGCATTTACTAAGTCCTGAATGTGTCTTTGAAGTGCTTCATTAGAGTAGCACTATAGACCTAAGTGACCTTAATCAAAATTAGGTGTTGGAAAGGTTTGCCTTTTAATAATACACTTACATTTCTGTTTGGTATGACAATGGATGAAAGTAATTTTCTTGAAATGACACTAGTGAAAATTTTACTTCATTAAAGTATTTCTAGATGGCTGGGGATGAAAAGGTTGTTACTGAAGTTATTCCTTCATTTAAAATATGTAATTAATGTGTTTTGTTTGAGGGTTGTTTCTATCATTTGTTTCATTTCAGGAGAACACTATTAACCTTTGTAAATGTGCTATTGATTCTGTGCTGATAGCTAGAAACATCTTCCCTGTCTGAGAGGATGCATCATTAAGAAGTAGTATTAATTAGGAAATAGCAGTACCTGTGATTTCCACTCATATTAATTCTTCTGACAAGGGAGTTTGGATGTTGTTTTTATCAGCTGTTACTCCTCGTGGACTGGCTGAAGGTCTGTTTCATCAATTCACTCATCAACCTGTCTCAATTTTGATCGTACAATAATTGCTTTTTTTTTTTTCTTATTTTTTTTCCCAGTTGCCTGTGCTGCTTTTAATTTCTCCCTCCAATTTTACCTGTGACTAATTTATTATACTCCTACTGCAGCTTTAAATTGCACTGGTGTCTGTATAGCTGTGAATCAGAATGTGGTGATTTGCTTTGCATTAGCTACTTACGCTCTCTCATACTCATGTGGCATGGATACAACAAGGGAGCTGAACTATTGAATTTTATTGCTTTTTTAGGTAATTTTCAGTGTGTTGGTTCTGAGAATTAAGTCAGAAAATAACATTGGTTGAAAAATTTGAGGCTGTGCTTTTTAGCAGGTTGATTTTAATTTTGCAGTACATGGATAAACCAGTAAATGCATTAGAGAAAGTTAAGACCTGAATTAAATTTTAAATGCACCTATGTTTTTCTGCATGAGCATGAGAGAAGAAAGTCCTGAGAGGAGGGAAAAAACACACAGCCTGGATAGAAAAATCAAATTTTCCCTAAATTACTCCCATTTGTAGAGGTTTACTTTGTGGTTGTATCAACCAGGAGATACTTATTAAATGCACAATTGCAAATTAATTATATGTCTCTGAATATAGTTTAAGAAACTGAAAGTTGTTTGCTTAAGGAATTTGAATTAGTGATTACAAATTAACAAATGTAATCACCTTCTGCATTAGGTATGGGTAACGTGACTTTGATATTTTATTTCCGTGTGGTGTTTTCTTTTAATAGTAAACTTCAAGTTACCATATTAAGACAGAATACTGCTTGTTATCATTTCAGAAACATATCCAAACAGGATTACCACAAAATGATATTGTTTTGTGCTTTAAATTTTATTTTTTGTGGTTATGGAAAAAAATTTATAATTAGAGAATTATTTTCTTAATGTCTTTTCATTATGAGCATTTCCTTTCTTTCTGTGTTATAAGCTGTTTTGAAAATGTCTGATCTTTTTGGAGGAACTCATCTGAAAGAAAACTTCAGAAAGTGAAGAGTGACTTTATTTTCAAGATTGTTTGCTGCTGCAGTGTTCATTACATATGAAATCAAGTCAGGGTTTTTTTAGTCAGAATACTACTGGTGAAGGGTGGTTACTGGTCGATCTCAAAGTTATACATAAGAGCAAAGCAGATAGTATTCATGCTGAAGTAAATAATGAGCTAAACAACAAACCTTGAGAAAGCAGATCTAATGTGGCGTCTGTTTGTCAACACTGATGCACTAAAGAACTGAAGTCACTTATTAGTAGATGTGAAGAGTCGTCTTCAAAGGCTGCTAATGGTGTTGGAATTATGATAAGCAACTGATTCCCTGACTTAAGTGTGAATACCTGAAGCAGTTTCCACTTTCACTCTGTTACAGTTCATTGGCCAAGACAAACTCCGTGGTAAAATGTAAGCCTCTTCAAATATTTCATATATGTAGCTTACAGTACTTCATATATGAATTTTCATGCAAGGAGGTCTAAAGGTGGACTGTTAAAGACTGATGAAAACTGGAAAGATGCCCTGTTGTTTTTGTTGTTGCTTTTGAAAGGGTTGAACAATTATTAACTCGTGTTTTTTGTTTTCCTTATAGATAGCAGTGGTGATGGGATCCTGTACAGCAGGAGGAGCATATGTACCTGCAATGGCTGATGAAAGCATTATTGTTGGCAAACAGGGAACAATATTCTTGGGAGGGCCACCACTGGTAAGCATAGAATGTTTTTGGCAACGACTCATAAAATTGCACTGCTGACTGCTGGGTATGTAGCCATTACACCACAGAATGAAGAGTGCCTCCATCAGCTCATCTGTACAAGTCAGCTAATGATAGTGACAGTGTTGAAAAATAGAATTTTGCAGCTGAGAATTTGCTCTATCAGCTAGTGTCACTGTGCTCTTTGTATCCATTATAGTTTCCATGGAAATAAATAGGAGGCATTACTTTCAGAGTGGAGCAGTGCAGGAGACTTTTGTCAGGTTAGGCAGCTGAAAAATGCCAGCCTGAGTCAAGCCTCAAAGGAAAGACTTGGCTAGGCAAGTCAGTGACAGTAAGGAGACTGTGTAGTCAGAAAGGAAGAAAACTTTTCAGTACTTTCAGAGGAGATTTCACAACTATCCTCCCATTTAATTTGTTTTTTAGCAACCTGCAGAGGCAGTGATCTTTATCTTTGTGCGTATAGATCAAACTTTAATATCACCAGCTGTCAGCTTTCCTGTTTGAGAGGTTTTCATATTCTCACTGAAAATATTTTACTTGTCTTACTGTAAGCATCAAAATTACTTCAGAGTCCCTTAGAAACATCTGCTTCGTGTTCTTGCAGATATTGTAGCCGTTAGTGTGTATGTGGTGTTTCCCAAAATGTCATTCCTATATGGAAAAAATTGGATATGACGTTGCTACTCGCCTGCCTAAAACAAAACATCCTAAGGAAACAAAAGAAGAATCTTGATGCTAGGCGTAATCACTCTTTGAATGTGTATACTTTAAAAAAAAAAAAAGAAAAAGAAATTGCAGGTATAGTCCAAAGTCTAAAGTTTTCTCAGGGCTTCTTTTTGTAAGGTGGGTAGTACAGACTTAATGGGCAGCTAGATCTCGGTATTAAGAGGAGAAGTATAATGATAGTAGCAATGTCACAGAGACATTCTTCTGCACTGCCCTCAAGTTACAGAATCAGTATCTTTACCAGAAGTACTGCTTTGTAGCTTAGGTGCTGTACTGATCAATAGGCATCTCCATCCCATCAAAAATTTCTGATCCTTCATTCCTTAGGGAAAGTTTGCTGCTTTCTGCATACCCTTCCCAGCAGTGAAGGGAAGTCTGGAAAAATAGTGAAAAGTGAAAAATTTCCATATATTTTCATGCTAGGACCTCCTCTACATAGCAGCATTATCTGTTTCCAGAGATGTGATTTTTTTATAATGTTTGTGTGCATTTCTGCCGTTGGTTTCAAGTAGGGAATTCTATGAAAATCGGAAAACATGAGGCTGTATCTGCAGTGTCAGAGTTAAACAGTACTTAAACTTTATAAAAGTTCGTTAAAATTACTGTTTTTAGAATTCAGTGAGTGACAAACGTATGTGGAACACATAGTCTGAAGATACAGTCTGAGAAAGAGCTTGGAAACCACTGTTCTAAGATTTTGTAAGAATGTTGCTCATTTTCCTTCTCATTATATGCTTTTGTGCTTGAGAGTATAAGGCCTTAGTTGTATCATAAATTTCTTTTGTCTGTATTGTTATAGTGTTTTGAAAGATTTGGTTATGTGACCCGTGGGGTATTTGGTTTACTGAAACCTGGGCTTTTTTATTAATTACTATTTTTTTGAAATATAGATTTATTAGCTAATAACCTCCCAGATTTATAAGTGGAATATATTCCCTTCAAAAGTGGCTGATCTGTATTTCCTAGTGACATGTTATTCTATTTCTCATTATTGAAGACAACGACTTATTTAGTCAAGACTCATGCTTTTTTTCATGGGCCTTGGATTAGGATGGGTTTGGGAAAGGCATAGCCCACTTGGAGTTCAGTCTGGCTGGAGGCAAGAAGAGCAAGAAGATTAGGTTCTGTTGGTACAGCAACAGTAAAAGAAGGGCGAGAGAAGATGTGAGCCTATTGCTGAGTAGGATAATGAAACTGGTGACAACAGACATGGAAGAGGCTGGGATACTCGGAGCTGTCTTTACCTCAGTGTTTACCATTTGGATCTGGGTTCAGGAATCCCAGGTCCCTGAGTCCAGTGGAAAAGTCTGAAACAGGAGACTTCCTCTTTGTATAGGAGGATCAAAGCAGGGAACACGTGAATAGCTTAGATGTAGAAAAGTCTGTGGGGTCTGATGAGATTCCCCTGGCCTGACCAGCCAGGTAGCTCTCTTTACTAAGATAATTGGTTCAGTGGACGAGGAGAGGGTGTTGAATGTTGTTTATCATCACTTTGAAAAGGCATTTGATGCTGCCTCCTGAAACAACCTTAACAAACTGATGAAGTACAGACTGGATGAGATGCAGTGTTAAAAAAAAAAAACGCATTTAAATGTTGTAGTAAGGAAGATGTGTTTGTGGGTGATAGGTGGACAGTTGGGCTGGATGATCTTGGTGGTCTTTTCCAACCTTGGTGATTCTGTGGACCCAGCAAGTCTGCAAACACTATAAAACTGGGAAAGGTGATGGACAGGTAGATGGGCATGGTGTTCCGTGGGACCCTGACCAGCTGGACAAAGGGCTCACAACAGCCTCTTGAGGTTCAGTGCTTTCTTGGAGGGAATAACATTATGTGCCAGAAGAGTCTGGGGATTAACCAGTTGGGAAAAGTGTGTCAGAAAACACTTTGTCTCATGGTGGACAACCAAATTAAACATAAGCCAACGTTGTTCCCTTGCTGCAGAGCGACTGACAATATCCTGGACTGCTTTGGGAAAGTGTTTGTAGCAAGTCAAGAGTGATAGTTCTTCCTTTCTACTCAGCACTCATAAAACACACTTTGGGTCTTTGGTCCAGCTCTATCCTCTCCTGTGCAAAAAAGTCATGGTCTTACTGAAGTGGATTCAGTGAAGGAACTGATCCATGATATGTGGAGGATGTGTGACTTTTCAGTCCTACAAAGACTCAAGAAATCCCTCTATGTGTATGAGCACCTGATGGGGGGAGGTAAGGATGGTGGAACCATCTTTTGAGAAATAGCATTTCAAGAGGCTGTGGAAAGGCATTTGTACTGTGAGGTTGAGTGGTCATGCACCGGAACAGATTGCATCTTCATCCCTGGAGATACTGAAAACCCATCTGTATGTGGTCATGAATCTTGCAAACTGATATCCAGTTTGGAAGTGGTGATAGTTTTCTCTGTCTTTTGCTGCCTTCATAGTCTGTGTGGGCGATGAATAATGGTTTCACTAGCTTGTGAGGAATCCTTTTCAAAAGGAGCACAGAGGAGCTTGAAGGAAATGTATATCAGTGGAAATGTGTCAAGAGGTTTTTTTGTTTGTTTTGTTTTTTTAAACCATGCTGTAAATGATACTTTATTTTAAGGAGGAATATGTTCACTGTTACATTATTTTGTCATGTCTATGGTTTGATTTAGTTCATGCATTCCAGATATTTATACAGAGACATCATAATTGGTCTGAACAGTTTCATGCCCTTATTACATTCTTCTTAGAAAAATTATACTTTTTCATTTACTGTATTTGTAATGGAAGATCTAGAACATAAAAGCTGATAATAAATGGCTTATGATTAGTGTTAAAATAAGTAACTAAAATTCACAGAATAAATGTTTGTACAGTAAAGAAACAAGGTAATCAGAGGTATTATTTTTCTTTGAAAAAACGCATCACATTTTAAACTACTTTCTTGTTAACTGATAAAAAAAAAAAATATTTTTTGAAAACGATTGTTCAGTGATGTGTAGGTATGTCCACACTAAAAACAGATACATCAGTAAAGAGCAGAGTAAATGGAGAATCTTTCTCAATAGAAACTATATATAAATCAAGCAGATACCTAATCAGTACAATTACGTAATTTTGACAGAATTCTGTATTGTCACATTTGAAATGCTGTGAAGGACAGGAGCTGAAGAAGTACTCTGAGAAATGTTTTTTCAGTAATATGATTGTATTGCTTTAACTAAGCCTGTATAAATATTACTACAAGGCAAGTGTTATTTTCCTTTTCTTGCTGTAGGTTAAAGCAGCAACAGGTGAAGAGGTGTCAGCAGAGGATCTTGGTGGGGCAGATCTTCATTGCAGGTTTGAAGAAATATTTTTCTTCCATTCTTTAGACTTTATATAGTGTTTATATGTGTATATTTTTAATAATTATTGTTCAGATTTTAAAACTATATTTAAATATTAAAAGTTTATGACTTTCTGTGTAATTATCAGATAGTGATGAATTTATTCTAAATATAATCTTTTTTCCATCGTTCGTGACTGTAAAGTACTTGGAGCCCATCATATGGGAGCATTGTGCACAACATAGTGGGCTTTGCTATGGTTTTTTATGCTGAATGTTATTAGAGTAACAATTTTTGAGAAGGTTAGTATATTTCTGCAGAGTATACCTCAGTTGGAAATGACTGCAAATGAAATCAAAATAGCCTGCATTTTTTCAAAGGGTGAGTTGTAAGGCATTGACGAAGGTGGCCCAGAGTTGCTCTGAACCTGGAGGTGTTCAGGGCCAGGTTGGGTGGGGTGCTCTGCACCCTCATCTGGGGGGTAGCAACCACCCCATGGCAGAGGGGTGGGCATTAAAGTGTCTTCCAACCCAAGCCATTCAGTGATTATCAAAATGAAGGCTTCTGTGCAATTTCTGGTTCTAAAAAGGGAAGTAAAAAAAAATGGTATTACTTACAAGAAATGTTTAATTTTTATTTCAATTTATTGAGTCAACTGAATAATCACTTTAAATAGCAGTTCATAATATTCTTTTGTAAATATATGTTTTACTTTATAATCTAGAATTATTTTCAATTTGAACAATGTTTGTCCTTCTTTATATTGTCATTTGGATTTTTGGCTTGTTGGATTTGATGTTTTGTGTCTTGTCTGATAGCATGAATGTACTGTTAAAAGAAAGGTCCAAAAATACAAGTTTTATTTTGAATGTAATATTAGAAGATAGCATGTGAAGCTGTGATGTAGTATATTTATTTTAAATACACAGCTTTGAAAGTTTTAAAAAACTCCTATTTTGCTTCACAGACTCTTAAAAAGTCCTTATATTCTTACTTTATTTAAATACAGACATTCTGGTGTAACAGATCATTATGCTCTGGATGACAGTCATGCACTTCATCTGGCAAGGAAAACTGTACAAAGTTTAAATCTCCAAAAGAAAGTAGATGTAAGTATATAGTGCATTCTTCTAAAACCTCTGCATTTTTTTAAGGTAGGAATGGTAGAATTTATGGTTCTTGTCTTTACTGTTGTGTGTAATACTTCAGCTCTGTAGTTACCTTCCTGCTGCATTATTCCCAGCAAAATCACTGAGATTACATGCAACACTGAAACACGCACTATAACCACAACAGCATTTCAGACTTGTGGAATTCCAGTTTAGGATGAGTTCAGTCTGGTTGCATGCCTAATTTAATTTTAAATCCACATGTTTATTCCCATGGACTTGAAATAAGATACCTGCTAAAGTACCTCTTAGAACACTTATTTTGTGTATTAACAAGAGATATAGGACTGAGAGGTTGGAGCTGCATCGTGTCATTTTGGTATCTAGGTCTTTGTAATGTATTGTATGGATTTAAAAATCTGTTCTAGAAAACAGGGCAAATTTCATATAGTGGAGGTACTGTGTTAACCTACTGGAAAGAAATGTGAGACGATGAATTGAAGATAAAATTTCAGCAGCTGAAGGAATAAAGGCATTGTTTATTTGTTTTTCAGAATACTAGCCGTCTAATAGGGCACAGGATATAAGGCCTCTCAGAATCATAGAATCCTCAGAGCTGAAAGGGACCCATAAAGCTCATCTAGTCCAGCTCCCCTGCAGTGAACAGGGACATCTACAGCTTGATCAGGCTGCCCAGGGCCTGATCCAGCCTCACCTTGAAGGTCTGCAGGGATGGGGCATCAACCACATCGCTGGGCAGCACGTTCCTTCCTCTTTCATTATTATTTTTGATGACGTGGGAGAAGTTGTAGTATGAAACACATGCAGAGGTATAGGCAGGAGCAGAAACCAAGGTCCACACCTTTGTTTCAGTTAAGTGAGAAAACATTATTCTCCTGTTTAAGAAACTTTATCTTTTTGCAAAATGAGGACAAGCCACGGACATTTTGATGTGGTTGGTGAAGACTGGATTCAGAGCAGCTTTCAAACTAACTAGTGTTATTTTGTTTTGTTTTTAAACCCTAATGTGGACAAATAATGCCCTTAATCGTGAAAATTGTTTTGTTAAATTTCAATAGGTGTCTATAGAACCATCAAAAGAACCTTTATTTCCTGCTGATGAAATATATGGAATAGTTGGTGACCAGCTAAAAAGAAACTTTGATGTCAAAGAGGTAAGAATATAAATGAAATGCCTGCATGCCCATACATGAATGCGCTCACTTTTCTTGGAAATAAAATAAAAGTAACATTGTAGTTTGTTTGCAGAAATCTAATCTGGAGCATTTAGTATATAGTTAAAACTTTGTGAATCTTTTAACCTTGTTCTGGAAGTTCTTGTCTGACAGATCCATTGCATGTTGAAAACACAATGCTTTCAAGTCCTAATTTTAGGAAAGGTGAGCAAAGAATAGAGATAGCTAGTACTCTGAAAAGACAGCCAGGAAACTGAACTTGCCAGACATTCTTTAGACTTGCCAACTGATAGATTTCTTCTTTTAGTAGCCCAAATAAAAATAAAGAGCAGGTATTTAAAGATCTATGGAGGGTAAGCACCCCAAGTAATTCAGAGCTTTCCAAACTACTTACAGCAATTATTGTATTGTAACGCAGATCTGGTGCAGTTACTTTCCTGGATACCTTCAGAGATGACAGCCTCTGTACTGGATTTCCCTTGAAATTGAAGTAATCAGAAAGAGATTTGCTTGTGTAATTTTACTGTTTAGACAATATTCTTAATCTTGATATTCAATTTTTTTTTGTGATCATATAAATAAATCACACTTCAAAAAGTGAATGGACATAGCCTGCCTTCCACACAGCCCACATAGTGGGCTGCTTGGTTATCTCTTAATGGAAAGCATGAAGGCAGATATTAGCATGTTCTTTCCTTCTAAAAACAAAAATAAAACTGTTAAGGGTTAGAGATTTCATTTTATTTTTCTGTTTTTTTCTTTTTTTCTTAAGGTTATTGCTAGAATTGTAGATGGAAGTAGATTTGATGAATTCAAAGCCTTATATGGAGATACTTTAATCACAGGTATTAAAATATAATTATTTTATGTATTCATTGGTATTACAGTTGGATTTGTTTTGTTTGGATCACTCAACTGAATTATTTTTTTCCTCAAAAGAACAGCTGTTTCAGTTGACAAGAGAAAGTGTTATTTTTATGTGTTACTGTTAAATGAATGGAAATTTGCGTATTTACCTTTCTTCTCCAGGATTTGCCAGAATATTTGGTTATCTAGTAGGAATTGTTGGAAACAATGGAGTTCTCTTCTCAGAATCAGCCAAAAAGGTAAATAGAAAGCTTCTTAGCAAAATTGCTGGTGAAGAATTTGGAAGGACCATGTTCTTTAAGTAATGAAAGTGAACAGGCTGCAGGTTTCTCAAATGAACAAGAAATGACTTGATACAATAAAAATAATTGATGTTATTTTCTAGAATCATAGGGTAGTCAAGCCTTCAAATCTGTATTTCTCCAATTTAGAAATAACAATATACAGGACCGTGTCCAAGGCCTTGCATAAGTCCAGGTAGATAACATCAGCTGCCCTACCTCTGTCCACCAGTGTTACCCTCCATCACAGAAGACCACCCAGTGGATTAGGCACGTTCTGCCCTTGGTGAAGGTGTACTCACTCTCTCAGATCACCTCTTCTTCTTGCATGTGCTAGGAACTTCACCTGACAACCCTGACTGTTCAAATTGAACTTTATGTACTGGAGAATGTTTTGAGCATTGCATTTAGTGACATTGTTTTCAGCTGTGTTTATATCAACACGGTTATTTCGAAGTTGAAAATAACTTTCAATATTTTGATACTCCTGGTATTTCTGTAATGATTTTGAGGAGCAATATTTTTCCTACCAATGGAAATAATGACAGGAATCTTCCTTGGTTTCTGCTTTTGCTGATGTATCAGTAATCTAAGGAGGAGGTGGTCCCATTTTGTTTGTTTCACTTTGTCCACAACATTGCTGATATAAACTTATTTTTGAAGTATGGTAAAAGTACTATGGTATATCTCCGTCCCTTGATCATCACTATATTTTCTGTGCATCAAGTCCACGGACTTCAAAGTGCTGGTAGTGATGGCTTCACTGATCTGATACTTAAATGCTTACTGTTTCTGTTTAACCCCCCACAGGGTACACATTTCATCCAACTGTGTTGCCAGAGAAATATTCCCATTGTGTTTTTGCAGAATATTACTGGTAAGCTCAGTACTATGAAGAGTTGGTACGTTGTAGTCTTTGCTTCTAACTGTTGAGACTCTTAACTTCTAGGCATCATCTTTTATGCTTATCTACATCTATAGCTTCTTCTAGAATCAGCCTATCTGCAACTGTTGAAGGCCTTGTCATGTTGATGACTTTTTTTTAAGCACTTGATTGTGCATAATATGAAGTACAGTGCAATATGATAGTACAGAGATCATACTGACCCTTTTTTTTTTCATCATGTAACTCATTAGGTTTCATGGTTGGTAAAGAATATGAAGCTGGAGGGATAGCAAAAGATGGTGCAAAGATGGTAACTGCTGTAGCTTGTGCCAGTGTACCTAAAATAACAGTCATTATTGGTGGCTCTTACGGTGCTGGAAACTATGGGATGTGTGGAAGAGCATACAGGTAAGTGTTACTTTAAATTACAGCAGGAATAGAGATACAGTGATAAAGTACTACTCTGAAAAGCTACTTGATTCTTACAGAAGTTCTTCTGGAGTACAAAGTTATTTTCAGTGAAGATGGTCATAAGTAAATGACAATTATGCAAAACTGTAAAGGTGGATAGACTCGTTATTAACATAAATTCAGGTGGCAGAAGATTTTCCAGCATAGAAGCATGCTGATGTGGTTTTCTGACATAGCTGGGTGGGAGAGAAAGTCGATAGTCTTAAACAGTTGCTATTTAGTATGGACTGGCCCTTTATTTTGCATTCATGTGGAGAAAACTAGCTTGAATTAAAAAAATAATAATTTAAAAAACATGCACTTTAAGAAGTCCGTTTTTTATGAGCCATACTTGCAAAACCCGTAGGTTTTTTTTGTTTCGTTTTGTTTATTGGACATGACTCATTAAAATTTTTAAAACTACTTTTCAGTGTCTCTGATACTACTGAAGTTTTTAGCGATACTTATCCAAGAAAAGCTCCTAGGGGATTCTAAGATGAACAAGAGATTTATAAGGTGCTTGGATGTAGGAATGAGCTGAATTTCTATATTTTGAAAGATAATGCTGCAAGTATTTAATATGTTAATTTGTATTCCTCAAAAAAACAATAAATTTTAAGACTGCTATGCATAAAATGTATCTTAGAGATAATTCTGTTCTGTGAAATTATGCAGTGGCTTATTTTAATACTCAACACGTATTTTTCCAGTCCAAGATTTCTTTATATGTGGCCAAATGCTCGCATATCAGTGATGGGAGGGGAGCAGGCTGCAACTGTTCTAGCTACAATTGCTAAGGACCAAAAAGCAAGAGAGGGAAAACAGGTAAATCTTTCATTTATGGTACTGTCATTATCATTTACTGCTTCACTGGGTGTGCTCAGATTACATACCTGGAAGGTGTGTTACAGAGCGAGATGCCAGGTGAGCTACCGTTCTTGTAGTGCCACTTTGTACATTGACAACAATGAAACATCTGTGAAACATTGTCATTTATGTCCTCTAAATGTGAGGGCCATTCATGACATTTCTTGTCTTTGATGAAAAAGTATTTCTTATATCGTCATGTTACAGGGATTTTTTTGCATACAATTGTTCTATCTGCCCAAGATTAGCAGCAAAGGACTCCCACTCCCCTACACCCACTTGGGAGTATGAGGAATACGTGAGAATAAAGTGTCTTTCCAATTACTTTTGAAGTAGGCAGTTCTACTGAAATCTGATCCTCACATTATTCAGTGACTGAGAATAATGAGACTTAAAATAGCAGAAGCATGGGGAGGTTTGAAAATGATTTTGACTTACTTAATAATTATAGCTAATAATTATTGCTATTTAGTTCAATAATATTTTCTAGTTTCTCCATATGATCTTCTCTGCTGTGATTTTTAAATTACCTAGTTCGTGTTTACATTATTTTAAGTGTATGTTAGTTGGTTTCATAAAAAGTGATTTTACTGCAGTGTCGTAGAATGACTTTTCTTACCAAGAGTAGTTACTGAGAATAGTGACGCAGTTATGTACGTCTTACCTCTGGAGTTCTTTATTCTACTCTATATTCTGTCTTTCTGTGAATAAAACATGTTCATCCCTATCTCTCTTTTTCAACTTCTCAAGTCCCTAAGATTGATGGTATTACATACAGGAAGTCAGTGAAGATTGTAGTTATGAGGAGACTTGAAAGTTTTCTGAATTACAACAGTCACCACTGTGGATTATAGAGAATCTTAGTACTAGAATAGCACTGGTTTGTTTTATTAAAAATCTTGTCAAGGACAGAACAAGATGTATTCAATAAAGTAGCTTCAGTAATTTCTCTGATGCTAATCCTCAGTTTCTCTTACACTCATTCAAGTCTATTAATCTCACTATATCAGCAAATAAATTTGACAAAAAAATATGGTGAAATATGTTTGTTTTTTTTTGCCATATACTTTCTTTTTCCTATTCATCCCAGTTTCAAGACTAATTCCACAACCAAATATGCCGGATCTGTAACTGTAAGCACAAAGGTGAAAACAATTTGGAGCAGTTATTTTGGCAGTTTCTTCTTGTTAGATGCTGCATGTAAAGCTCTGCTGTCACTGTGTAAGAAAATATCAAAGAATGTCTTCTCTGTGCTCACTGATTTCCCTGTTTTGCTGCAGTTATCTAAGGCAGATGAAGAAGCCCTGAAGGAGCCAATCATTAGGAGGTTTGAAGAGGAAGGAAACCCTTATTATTCCAGTGCTCGGTAACAAGAAAATGGCTTTTCCAAAACCTGATTATAATCACAGGGCATAATAATAACTCTAAATCTTAGTGTTGAATGGCAGGTAAACAGAGCATTCTGGAGCAAAAATTTAGTTTGATGTGCAGGAGTGCAACTCTACAAGCATCAAACTTTGTCTCATCTCTGAGACTTTGTACTGCATACTGTTTCAGAAGAAAACAGGCTCTTGCAGGAATTACAGCACTGTTTCTGGAAGTAATGATATAGTTACTCTGCGCTGGTTTACACTATCTGTAATAATCATTCTGCTTGTTTTTCTGGTTGTGGTATATTCACAGTCCAATTATTCATTGAGGCCTTGGTGCTATGATAAGATGTGTATTCTCAGTAGGGTAGCATGGCATTTGCACTGTAATTTAGTGCATTTAGCAGATTTAATAAAATTTAGCAGATTTCAGTGGTGGAGTTGTATAGCATGTGGGTCAGGGGTTTGGGGAGAGTTTTTGTCTTGTCTGCGATCTCTGCTTCTGGTTGAGGTCTGCATGGTAGTGTAAGTCATCACAATTACTTTCTTGAAATTATGATGTAAGTGCAACCTCCCACTGGTACTAAGTTCCAATTATTTGGGGTTTTTGCATATAGTCAATGAGGATAGTTTTGTGAAATCCTAATTATTGATATGAACTTCTCAGTGGCATAATGTTTTGGTTTTTTTCCCCAGTCTTTTTAATGTTTTTTTTTAATTTATTTATAGGGTTTCCCCCAAATTTTGATGGTGTCAGTTGTGCTGTCTCTGTTAAAGATAAAGCCTGGTACCTCTACCACAAAACCTTGTGCTATTCCCTGGGGAAAAAGGAAAAATGGAAACACGTATTGTCATCTTCTATAATTGGATTTAAGGAAAAGAATTTTCCACTGAAATAATAACATTAAAGAAATGAGTCAATCTGTCTGTATTTAAAATGAATCCCTACAATGAAGGAGGAAATGAAAGATCTCAGTTTTCTTATATTTTCTCTTTTTAATATGTTCACTGAAGACACAGTCATAGTCTCTTAGTACTCATGATTGAGAATAATTGGATTCATTTAGCATCCAGTATATCCAGTATAATGATTAAACAAAATCTTGTCCCTTCCCAAAAAACTAAAGAGCTTTGTCATGATTTGCAGCAATACATTCACCTGTGTGAATAAGGTTAGGATTTTAAAAAGTAATAATTTGGGTATGAAACTTGAGTATTTAATACCAACTTTCAGTCGGCTCTCTATAGACCAGGTTTTACCTGTCTGTTCCCCATGTATCTTAATGTTCTGTAAAGCTAGGCTGCAAATCCATCTGCACCTCAGTAAATAACCTAACTTTGCTAGGCATTAGGAAATACTCTTAGCAGTAGGAGACATGTTCTTCACTTGGAAAAGGCAGGGTTGTTACATAGCACTGCCTGTAGCTTGGAAGGACATTGTATGTGCACTAGCTGAAAGCTGACTGAGAACTAGCTTCGATCTTGATTGCATCTTGTCGAGTTCTTGTGATGCTGATGCTGTACTCAAGCTAATAAACCCAACTGAACTGTGAAGTCAAGTGTCAGAGCTGACATTCCTCTGAGACTGATCTGTCTAAAAGCAAGTAAAGCGAAATGCCTCTTGTCACTGAGCACTCTTGAGAGTGGTGAGTGATTGACCCAGGTCAAGGCAGTCCAGGTTGGTTTCTCTCTCTCTGTCCATGTAGGTGTAGTCTGCTTTGCATAGGAGCTTTTAATTGCTGTCTGCTGTCTGGTAGGTATCATTGGATGTATTATAGATATTCTTGGGTTTTCTGCCTCCATTTTGAGAATTCCTGTGAGGGCTGCTTTGTATGTGCCTTTTCCTTTCATTTCTTGCTCATTCAAAAGAAAGTTTTCAGACCATTCACTGATATTTTTTAAACTGTGGAGTAGTGTGCCCAACCAGAAACAAAGATTCAAGGTAGGATTACATTCCCTGTGGCATGTAATGTACGCAAGGAAGGGATTTTGCACCATGGAGCTAAACTGCTGTTACTCAGCGTGAGTAGTTGCTAATTGAGCTAGCATATGTACATAGAGAAAGGTAACCTGTTCCCTTTGCTCTAAGGGGGTCCCAAGCATGGTTTAAAAAAAAAACAAACAGAACGTAACAGTGAACAGTCAGCCATGTGTCCGTGTGTCTGTTTGAAACTGGATCTAGAAAGCCTTTGTTTTGTCAGACCATAACTAGTTCCGTCCACCAGGAAGACAGAAGTTTGCTGGAGAAAGCTTTTCACTGTAGAGAAAAAAGAAAGATAAATGGAAATAAAGCCTGCTTTCTTCTACTGCTTGGTTGCAGACAGTCTGTAAGCTCGCTCATACTGTCCTCTTGCTAATTTATGAGGTCTTTGTCTCACCTCTGATGTCCACTGAGATTGATGTGGCCCTTCCAGTTGACTTCATTAGGCTTTGACTCAAGCTTTGAGTCGTAGTGAGAGGAAAGAAAATTGCCTTAATGATCTTAAAATACAGGCAAATTTCCTTGTTTACTCTTCATATGTATTTTTTCTTAAAAATGTCAAATTGTTACACATGTACAGAATTTCAGTTCTGTTCCCCATGGTTGCATTATCTGGTAAAACTTTAATCAATTATTTGATTAGAACCTTTCACACTGCGCAGTTAATTAACGGAAGTCATTAGGCAGCACCGTTTTTAATGAACTATATTAATCTACAGGTTTTAAAAGGGGTTTCAGCAGTTTGGACCATAACAAATTACATGAGCATTTCACTTTTTGGGGCTGTTCATTTCTTTTACTCACAGTGTTTCTGTTATGAATGTTTTATGAGCGTAGATTTGACTCATGTTCTAGGAGTGGGGTTTTAATGGATAGTTCAATTATTAATGTTTCATCCCAGTAGGGAATGTAGTTTTGTTTAAACAAAGAGAAGCAGAAGCCAGGGGGTAACCATCTGGAAGTGGCTTGACTTTTATGCAGCACAGAATCTGTGTGTGGATATAAGTTAATTGTGTTGCAACAAAAAATGGATCTGCCATTTTAAAATGTGCCTCATGTTTGAGTGTGTTTATTACAGCAGTGGTCGCTAGGAAGTTGCAGCATGGAGGTGTATACCACATGAAGTCAGTGGTTCTTTTTCATTCAGTTCATCTCTGCCCTCCCCAGCCCTCAGCAGATTTATTAAACGCTCCTGAAGAAGTATGAATTGCTTCATTTAGTTTCAGTCTTCTTTGTAAATAAAAAGCATAGCACTAGTGTGTGTTACAAATTGTGCTTCAGCAATACACTTGTGCCCCATTTAGGGGAGGAGGCTCCTCTGCCTGCTAAAGTACTGCAAAGGTGGAAGGCTGTCAGTAGTGTCTGGTTGTGCCTCAACATTATCAGCATGTACTGAGAGCAGGCTTTTACATTTGTGAGAAATGTCCTCATTATAATGCTTTCTTTTTAATTGGATTTTTTTCCAATTAATATTCAAACAATAGGTAATTTGCAACTGGGAAACTTAGTTAGAAAGGGACGATTATGCTTTCTATAATGAAAAGTCAGGATGAGCTTTCTTTTCATGACCCTTTCTTGTTGTTTTAAAACAATGTTAGTGGAGTACTTCTTTCCAAAGACAGAGAAGAAAACAGTAGACATGACAGCACTGTATTAAGTTCAGAAAAGATAGAAATTAAGTCTCGCTAGGGGAAGATGGGATTAAGGAGGAGTATCGCTGTCCTAACTGAAGTACTGTACCTCTGTTTTGCAAACCTTGGTTAAAATATTTGTATTTCTGAGGAAGGCTTGAGTTGCAATAACCGGTATGGTATTTTGTCTTGTCAAGGAGGTAGTAGATGCACAGTATTTACAGTTTTGTGGCCTGTTGGGGGCTTTGGGTTGATTTTTGTTTTGGGTAGGATGTACCTGCAGAGAGCTGATGTAGCAAGAGCTTTGATTTTCAGATGATGCCAAAGAGATAGTTTCCAAGTGTTTGTGAATTTGAAGACTTAGTAATCCAGTATTGGGCAGAGATTCTGACACAGTCTGCATTCGTTGTCTTCAGAGCTGTAAGAAGGAGGGTATTAGCTTACTCTTGTTTAGAAATGGACTTCAGAGAAACAACAACAGCAGATACTGGAGATACTTAAAATTAAGCAGTCTCTTCTAACGATGAAAGTATAAAAACATTAAGCAAGCTTATCTGGGAGCTGGATTAAGATGAATAATGTACATAATGATGTGACACAGTCCTTTAAGTTTTTAATATATGAAGGTATTGAGAAAACATCATTTTCTATGCCACCCTAGGCTTCTGCCCTCCTTTAATCAACAAATAGGACAAAATAGTACGCACTGGTCTACTTCATTCATGATAAGCTGAATTAATGCCTTGGCTTCATATACAGTTTGGCTCTATTCCATGCTATTTACTGCAACTGTTTTCAGTTTTGTGTGCTTGAAAATGTACCCGCAGAGTATGTTAATTTCTTTTAATTATTGTTGTTTGTCTTCTTCCTAGGCTGTGGGATGATGGAATTATTGATCCTGCTGACACTAGACTGGTTTTGGGCCTCAGTCTCAGCGCAGCACTAAATGCACCTACGAAAAAGACAGAATTTGGGATTTTCAGGATGTAATCTGAATGTATGCTAATCAGAATTACATCTCTGTGTTTCATCGAGGGCTGGAGAGTGAAGTTGCTACAACTCCAAAGCGTTTTAAACTGGTTTAATAAATAAAGGCTTATGTGATGCTATTCTTGTTGGAAAAGTCTTAATTATATATTTTCACTGAGTAATCATTGTACAGGCCTTTGATGCCTTGATACTGATTTGAGGTCAGACAGTCACAGTGCTTGTAGAGCGCTGCATTGCTCAGTTCATGAATAAACTGCAACTTCTGACATTAAGTCAAAATGTTTGATGAGAAATCATTCATCCCTTACACGAATACATCTGCAAAATATGCTCCAAATTTGCTGCGTATCGTCTCCTTCATTTTGTTTAATTTCTTCTTTCTCTGTCTCCTACAAATGCAAAATTTTCTTGCAATCCAACAACCAAAAGTAAAATCCACATTTTGTAGTAAACAAATTTTTGCAAGAGAAGTGCAGGAGCAGTAACCAGGGAGTTCAGCACAGCATGAAGTTATAGATTTCATGCAGCTGTTGACATTTTGCCCTTTCTCTGGCTTTCATCCAGAAAACATTCCTATCTATATGATACCCTGAAGTCAAAACAAGTAGAGAATGTGATGGATGTGTAACTTTGTTGTGTAAGAGCTGGAGAGAGTGCGCTACATCTGTGTGAGCTGCAGGTTGCTGACAACACCTCTGAAGATGAGGGCTGGCTGCTGAGGTGTTTCAGCCTCTTAATACAGTGATGTGATCCTCCAGGCAAAGTTTCAGGAGACTCAGCAGGCTCTCCAAATGGGTCAGTGCTTGACCCAGACAGAGCAATTGCCTGAATACCAATGACTTTGGGGTTAAGATGCTGTAGCACTTTGTTAAATCTCATGATTTGTTTAGTGTACTTTGTTGCAGTGTAATATTTCTAAAGAATTCAGTGCCTGCTATTTCATGTGTTCCTTACAGAAATGCTGTACCTTGCAGAAACTAAATGCTTGACGTTAATTGTTCCTAGAGTGAGGAGGCAAATCCTGTGCTATCTGGGTCTCCAAAGGGGCCTATCTAGCTTGGTACTGCAGGTGTCTAGACACCAGTAAACTGCAAAGTGACAGAAATACTTCTGACTGACAGTCAAATTCCATAATAGTTTAAAAGTGCACGGGTGGAAGTCATAGAATCACAGAACTGTAGGGGTTGGGAGGATTTCTGGGAATGATCTCATCCAACCCCCTGCAAAAGCAGGTTCTCTGCAGTAGGTCACACAGAAAAGCATCATGACAGGTCTTGAATCAGAGAAGGAGACTCCACAACCTCTCTGGGCAGCCTGTTCCAGTGCTTTTACCCTCAAAGTAAATGAGTTCTTCCTCATGTTTGTATGGAACTTTCTGTTTTCCAGTTCTTGCCCATTTTGCCCTTTGTTCTCTTGCTGCACATCACTGAAAAGACTCTGGCCCCATCCACTTGAGTCCCGCCCTTTATGTACTTAAGAAATAGTTAAAAGATCCCCTCTCAGTCTTCTCCAGGATGAAGAGTCACAGGTCTCTCAGCCTTTTCTCATATGGAAGTTAATCCAGGCCCCTAATCGTCTTTGTGGACTACAGCTGAACTCTCTAAAAGTTGCCTTTTTTGAACTGGAGCCCAAAACTGGACATGGTATTCTATATGAGGATGTGGCCTCACCAGGGCTAAGTAGAGGAGGAGGATTACGTCCCCCAGACTCCTCCACAATCTTTTTAATGTCTCCCAGGGTACCATTGGCCTTCCCAGTAACAAGGGCACTCTGCTGGTTCGTGGCCAACCTCTTGTCCACCAGGACACGTTCTCAGAGCTCCTTTCCAGCAGCTCGACCTGGAATGTGTACTGGTGCGCAGTCACTCCTCGGGTGCAGGACCATACATTTCCTCTTGTTGAAGCTCATCAGGTTCCTCTCTGTCCAGCACTTCAGTATGTTCAGGTGAGTACCCATGGGAAAGAGAATATCGCTCAGGAATAATCATCCTAGATGGAAAGCTAGCTGTATTCTTTCTAGACTTGACTGAGAAAACCCCTTGGGCCCAGGTAGGAGGGGAGAGGCAGATGTATTGCCTAATGCCTGTCGCAGCCTGTTTCTGGCACAGTGCAGAAGTGAAAATAAAAGTATGAGCAAAGCCCAGTTTATGTTGAGCTATGGGGTATCCGGTATGCCTGTACACTAGAAGACCAGTTTTCTGTCCCTGATTTGATTGAGAAGAAATTTATCCAAGACTTAGTGTGTTTGGCTCTGCTAAAAAGCTTGCTTGTAAAGGTCTGCACCAGTGCGTCCTCGCTGTCATGCTCACACACATTCTCACATTAAATACGTAGAAGAGTGTGAGAGTTCAGAACACTGCAGTAAAATGGCAACAGCTGTGTTTTGGTGATACTGCTTCTTGTTCTCATTGTGCTATGAGAGTTTGTAGTTGTGTTGGGCATTGCCCCAGGATTTATGTATCCTGAGAATACAGTGACATGGTTGCTGAATTTATGAAATATCTTTTTAAATGCTCAATTTTCAAGTATGTGTATCAGGGAAAAGAAAAGACTCAGACTGTGAAACAATTGTTAATAACAGCTTTCAGAAAAAAAAAAAAAAAAAAAAGAAAAAAAAAAAAAACCACAAANTAGTGTATAAAGGAAAAAAAAAAACTCAAACTTTGAAAAAATTTTTAAAAACAGCTTTCAAAAAAAAAAAAAAAAAAGAAAGTAAGAAACAAACAAACACTATTTCCTTCAGCTGTGGTAGATCCAGCAGCTCAGGCATCCGCTGTCTGTCCGCTTTAAACCATGGGGTCATCTTTCCCAGCCTGTTACCCTCCAGGCCCTCAAGGCTGTTGATATGATTTTTTAAGTGAGACAAGTTAATTGTTGTAAGTTGGAGACAGTAACTGGTAACCCTTAGATAACAGATAATGGGATTAGGTGTGTTCAGGAAGAACTGAGGCTCTGACAATCCCAATCACTTTGTTATGACTGAAGGGATAGTTATTACATTTATCAACATTCCTCCCTCTAAATATGTGTACAATTCAAGTCAAAACAAGTTTCTGAATAAATAAGGTACATCTGCATTAGAAATAGCTATCTTTGGAAACTTGTTAAACAAACGAAATTCATCGTCATGGACTTGTTAGCATCATATCAGTACGTTCCTGTCAGGGGGAGATGCACAGACAGAGACTGCCACCAAGCACAGATGACATAAGGAATCACTAGCAATTAACTATCCCCCATTGCATAGGAATCCACTTAATGAGAAAGTTTTTTCAGCTTAATATGTGGTACCTCACAGGTAAGCACTGACTGTGTGATGTGTGTTACATGTAGTGGCACTCTGAAGACAGAGATCGGCACCTGTCCCTCAGGAGATTTGGACTCCCATGCCTTCACCATAGTTGACAGCGTTGGTAGGTATATTTATGCCTGGGCAGTGTTCTGTTTTTCTCACTCTCACTTCCCGTTGCCAGAAGATCTCTTGTGGACATTCACTGAAGGCAGTTGTTACTCACACTATTAATAAAAAATGGCTGTCACTTGGAGAGCTAAGAGTCCTAACTGCAGAGACACTTCAAGAAATGTGGGCATCTGTTGCCAGGCTTCATGTTACCTCTTTTGGCTCTGTGTCACTTCTTTGCTGTACTACCACAGCGATTCACACTCACAACTGCTTGCCTGTTTTCTCATTAGAAGGTATGATACTTAGAGTGATGCTGATTTTTAGGTTTGAGGAGCGAAAGAAATGGCTGCACAAATCAAGCACATAAGCTGTGGCAGACCAGGATCTCAAGTTGGGTGCTCTGTGCTTCTAGGTGTCCTTTCTGCTCTCATCTGGTCTCTTCTTGGGGATTGTCCTTCTGGACTGTACATGTCCCTCCGGCACCTGAGCAAGAACAAGAGATTGTCTAGTTCCAGCAGTTTTTGATAGCTCTAAAGGACATATTTATAAAAAGTCAGTATTTGTGTATGCAAAGTTTAAACACCTGGAAGCTACAACACAATAACCAACCAAAATCACTGTCAGTCTGTGCAACAAACATTAAGGCAGATAGTCTGGTGAAAGAGCACCGTGAGCCTTGCATGCTGCTTTCCAGGGCTGAAATGAGGTGAGCCTAGAGCACAGCCTCTGTCATATCTCTGCCTGCATGAACTGAGAGCCAGTATAATTTCTGAGCAGAACTGGATGCCTGTGCCCATTCCTCCTTCCCACTTCTCTCCCACCTGTTATGGGGTTGGTTTAATGTGAAATTTGTAGTTTGTGTATTTACTGTCCTTGTGAGAACCCATCTTTTACTCAGATGGTGTTCTGTTAACTGCTACTCATCAAGACAATTTTGTATCTCCAGCTGAAACAGACGTTGTCTTTCAAGTATGTCTCTGGACTCTATTAAATGTGTCAGAACTCTAATTTGTCTTAGATTTCTTTGCTGTTCCAAGATTTATAAATTAAGGCAATTCAACTAAGCACACATAAAACAAGTCTCTGCTTTTCTGCAAAGCCTTAAAGCATTCACTTAAATCCAGATATCCAGTTCCATGGTTCTGATTCAGTAGAACGTGCAAGCCAAGTCTTCACGCTAATCTCTATGGTTTAGTAGTCATAAAATCCATCTAGCTGCATGTCCATGTCAACCTACAACTAGGATATATAGACAATCAAAAATTCTCAAAGAATACTACATTATTTATGCACCAATATCAAGAGAAACCTCCTTTGTTCTCCTGTGTTTAGAAGTACACTCGATCAATCACAACAGAGCAGCATGCTTATGAAAAGCATGCACAGTGTAAAACTGCAAAAGTTATCCCTTTGACATATAGATATTAAAACACATCGGCTGTGTCTGTAGCTCACCTATAGTAATTTCAGTGCAGAGAATATAAGTTAACTTTCAGAAGCTTGAATCAATCAGCTGATGTGACAGGCTGTTCATCTGCAAGGTTTGCCTGGGTTTCACGCACATGGGATATGTTGCAGTTGGTTAGTGTTATGGCCAGCTACTGATGCTGTAGTCACAAAGCATCTACCTTTTTTTGCTGCTGTAAATAGAAATTCTGCCTTTTTCATACTGATACCCTGCTCTGCTCATTAACACAGACGCTTCTGATCCCTTTATCACAAGCAGGTTACTTTCATCCTACATTTCTACAGTCACCAACACTAACTGAATATGGAGCAAGGTATAGCAATGTTTGTAGAGACCGTGTTATAAAGACAGCAACAGGTAGTAACAGCAGTGTGCAATTCTGAAGGTGTCTACAGCCAGACAGTCACGACTTTTAGAGACAAATTTGTAATTGCTCCCACAGTCCATCGTAATTTCACTCTGGGAACTGAGATATGGAAGTGCAAGTTAGAAAGACGACAGTGGTATTTTCTGACCACCTCTGTGGTGTTTTTAACACAGCAAGCATAATCCTCACACTATAAAATACGGCTTGAGTTTTTGATCGGGCTTCAGAGACACCGCTGTCGAAGCTGAATGGGGCATATATCTATCTGCCTGTCTATATGAAGCACAGCATTTTTCTTGTTCATGTTATTTCTTTGCTCTAAGGAACTTTGCTCTGGCAGGCCCATTATTTCCAGTAGTTCATATGACTGTGCTTCTGCCCCAGCCTGAGACCTGGGATTTGATGTGAGTGGTTGGCTGTCAGCCCTGTGGCTGACATCTCAGCCTTCTCTGCAGCAAAATGAGGCTGGAGGATTAATGCAACACAGAAAGGATCTCTGCTCTGAAGAGCAATTACAAATGAGACCCCTGTTACAGATCAATAGGAGAATGTGGGAGGGGATAACAGCAAGAGGTGAACACACAGCTCCAGAGGCAAGCAACATGACAGCAAAGAGACTGGAAACTTTTTAATGCCTCAAACAAAATGGCGCTGCTGAAAATTGCTTGTTAAGCCACATTTCCCATCAGTCCCATTAAACGCTGTTTCGAAAAAAAAAAAAAAATATCTCCCTAGGCCTGTTTCATTTCTTTCCTTTAAACAACATCTTTTTTTGCCCAGGTTGTTTTGACATTTCAGCCTGTTCTTGATGAATCATCAGCCGAGAGAATTCTATTAAGGAGGTTTTCCAATTTCCTCCTTCTCAGACAATCCTCTCCTTGCACCTGGGGGACCAGGCTGGAGGGAGGAGCACAGCTGCACACCCGGACAGGAGCAGGGGCCTCTCCCAAGCAGATGTTGTGCGCTGCTTCCTGGTGCCCTCAGCCCTCACTGAGCCCGTGGTGCCAGCTGCCCTGCTCAGCTCTCTGATGAGTTTCCCCAGCCTTGCCCTGAGCCCTGCCTAGGGACATCTTGCTCTCCTCACTCATGCTGTCCTAGCACAGCTCTGCTGTTCTCAGCCAGGAAAGTTCTCTTGTTCTCCTGCCCTACCACGACTGGCTGAGGCTCAGACACGTTTATTCCATGTAATGCTGCTGAGGCAAGAAATCAGTCAAGAGGCCTAAAGAAGGATGGGTTCAGTGCTCACTTACACGTGCTGTATGGATCTCGTTTTGGTGAGTGTGCTGTTTTCCCACCAAAGCAAGTGGATACAATGCAGGATATACAGTGCTCAGCACACCAGTGCTTAGTCTTGAACTCCTTCTCATAGTTGTGCTCCAAGTCCCGATTTTACCCTTTTCTTGCACTTTTGCCTCACTCTCCATAGCTCTGAGCCTACCCACCCAAGCAGTACATCGTTGCCAGCTGGTTGTTCAGTGTTCTTATCCCCCCCCCTCTACACACACACCCATATCCTTCAGGCTAATCCTCCAGTTTTGTCTCCCCACAGAATCACAGAACAGTTTGTACAGGAAAGGACCTTAAAGGCCCCCCAGTTCCAACCCCCTTACCACGGGCAGGGTTGCCAAGCACTTGACACAGCTGCTCCACCAGCCTGGGGCGCCAGCAGGGATGGGGTATCCGCAGCCACTCTGGGCTGTGCCTCACCGTGCTGTGAGTAAAGAATTTCCTGACATCTCGTCTAGATCTCCCCCCTTTGTAGACCTTTCTACAAGCTCATAACAAAGCCGCAGCCTCTCCTCGCACTCCACTTGGTCACAGACGGCTGCCTGCACTTCTCTCTGCTCTCACATGCCCCCGTTGACTCCCATGCCCGCTCTCCACCACCTTCCGTCCACCTCCCGCTCGGCGCGGCATCCAGCACCACGGCCGTCAGGGCG